>CM035427.1:127120615-127138115 GCA_020310875.1 Ceratopteris richardii
GCGAATATTGAGGTATGTGATAGCATCTTGTTAACACAGCCGGCATTAGAGAACAATGATTCAACATAGATGGAGTGATCGAAGATCATGAGCGAGTCAACATTATACTCAATTCACTTTTAGATTTGTATCATATGTTTATTTTCTGTCTTCTTTAGATTTGTACCATACATTTTCTATGTCATACCTATGAGAGGTAATGATTAACCCTTGACTCGCGCGAAATTTTGGGACCTTTTTGACTTTAGAAAGAGCAAAATAGAAAAAAAAAGGCTATCAGATCTTATAATGAGTATTGTATATCTTCCAAGAGTAAGCAATAGAAAGCAAGTCCTGCTCCACTCAAAAGCTAGCAATTATTATTGTCATCGAGAGCTAATCAAAGTTCAGAATCCAAACTATCAAAGAAATGTGTGCACTTTTATTGCAATAAATTTTATCACTGTATTTCAGATTGTGAGGAAAGGAAAGCGAAAGAGAAAAGAGAGAAACATGCTCAAGTATCTTGATTGAAGAACAAAATCAAGATGCTTCCAGTCTAGAACGTGATTTAAGAGTACATACATAAATGTAGTCAAGGATGAATATGCTTTTGTGATTACTACAAAGTCAAAAGATGCTTACAAAAGATGTGCTTTTCAATACGTCATCAATATCTCCTATTTTACACTATGATACCTTTTTAGGGATTTTTTTTGAACCCTCTCTTAGTATAGATCATTCAACTATCTGTGCTAATAATATTCAACATAAAGTTAGAGGATCACGTCAATCACATTAGGAAGCATTGAAGGTTTTGCTTGCATAGACTATTTTTGGATCCATTTTGTGTAGTAGATCTAGCATATGATCTATTGTCAGTCTTTGCACTTACAAAAGAAGAATTTGATGTCACTTATAGAGAAAGGGAGTGCATTATTCGAGACATCAATTTTGAGAAAGATATTTTTACAAGAACCTCACCTAAATTTTGCTTATATGTGCTCAATCAATTCCCACAGGTAGGTATCTATAAGAACCGTACCTAATGGTTTACAAGAATCTTACTAAGTGGTATGCATATTTCATTTTAGTTTTCCTATTTTACCTTAACCTAATCAGTTCCTACTCGTGGCTAGATCTCAAAACATTAAAAGTTATGTTCATATTTAGGAGGGAGAATCAAAAAATTAGAAGACAGACCTTGAAGGCTACAAGTCAAAGCTAAAATAATTTTTTGCAGAATACTTGGATAGACCCTATTTCGTCTTATGCCTGAAAATCTGGGTCTCTTCAGAACTTGTGTTTTACAAATTTGGTTAGGATTTCTCTTCATTATGGTTGCAAGAAAATTGAAATCTGTTGTCCATTTTGCTCTGCAGCTTTGCAAATATCAATGCAGGAAGCGGCTGCTTCGGCAAGTGGAGGAACATCTGAAATGAATAAAGTTTTACATGATCAGCACTTCGTCTCTTCAATCCTGTCTTCAGTTGCGTTTCAAACTTTCATTTGCCCCCTTATGGTTTTACTTTCTCGTTCTGCTAACGTGTCGTATCTTATGTTTGTGTGATAATCAGCTTCCTGGGGTTGATCCAAATGATCCATCTGTCCGTGATGTGCTTGCTTCACTGCAGTCTGAGAATGTAAAGTTCATCTTTATCTGGTCATCTAAAATTTAGTGAGAATGTGGTAGTCACTATCTGCGCCTTGGCTTGTGTTATTGCAGGAGCAAAAGCCTGAAGAGAAGAAGGACAAGGAGACAGATTCATCACAATAAATTAGTGGAAATCAAGGATAGCTAATACAGTGGGAATCAAGTCGTCTAAATCCACTTCGTATTTCATTGCCATTGTTAAGTACTATAATGTTTACTCATCTGTCACCTCTTATGACTCATTACCTTATATGACATGAGTTGGAACACGTATTAGTTTTTCCAAATGTATTGCTTTACTCTTTTCTTTGTTGAATGCTTAAAATGTGTGAACCTCTTCATGAGCAGTTCTTGAAGATGCCATTCAGATGTAAGGGGAGTCCATTGTGCAAGATGAATACTTGGGTTGTTGCCAAAAGGAAGCTTATATAAGATTTACTTTGTAATTATGTCTCAAACTTTAATAACTGGGGGAAGCTTAGTTAACAAACTCATGAAGTCTTTAGTGGCCCCTTTTTTTGGGGGGGATAAGTGAAAAGTGTATATATGTGTGTGCAAGCATGCACACGTGCTCGTCTGCATGTGCTTATATGTTAGGGAAACACTTGATTGTTGGTGCCCAGGTGCTGATATCCTGTGGCTTTGAAAATGCATGTGTTGATTTGTTCACGATGGGGAAAAGAAAAACGGGAAGGGTTCGATCTGAAAGGACTATGGGAAAAAGGAAAACACTAAGGGTTTAATCTGAGGGTCAGCAATGTGGAAAACAAGCTATGTAGATATTCAAATTTTCACTGAAATTCCTGGCTCAACTGCCATTTGCTGTTGTGCTTGACATCTTTTGGATATGTTTGCTGATATAAACTTGATTTATTGGTTTTTTGGGGATCGGTGGTTTTTTTTTTTTCTTTTGCAGTCTTTCTTTCTTTTGAGTAGTGATTTCTGCTCTCATCATAACATGGGTGCTGACTGATGAGGATGAGAGGCTGGATGAGTTGTTTGAAATATCGTGATGCCAAAAGTGTGAGAATGTGCTGAAGTATATGAGAGTGTTTGGGCTAATGTTGTGGAACCATTCCATGATAACACTCTCAATACTCAATTTTATTCTGTGAAATCAATTGAGATAGCAATATCTAAGAAGGGTGGGCTTCCGACTGTGACGAGGATGAGGACATGCCATGCATTTTAAAGGTAAATGGGACGTCTCGTAGACTGCAAAATGTTCCTGTTGGTTCTAGAAACGATAGTCCCATGTTAAAGATAAAAGTTCTCAATGATCAAAACAGTGTGTAGGGTGAAGTGTCTTGTTTCAATATGGGATCTTCAGGCATTGAGCTCCTTGAAACTCAATACCATGTGTGTGTGTGTGTCTGTGCACTGCACCCATGCACCAATCTGCATGCATGTTCATGTTTCTCGTCGACAGACCAAGGCATAATCATAATGATGATTATTATTATTATTATTATTATTATTTTTGGGGGGGGGGGGGGGGGAGGGGGAGTGGTGGGGGCAATAATCATACACCAATGTGTATGCATGTTCATGTTTCTTGTGGACAGACCAACATAGAATCTTTTTTTGTTTTTTTTTTTTGGGGGGGGGGGGGGGGGTGGGGGGCAGTGGTGGGGGGAATAATAATATGAATTCGTCCTAGTCTTGCACCACCTGGCGATGAAAATAATATAATTTAAAAATCACGCCATGGTGGGATAGGTTTTGGAGTAAGGTGCAGTGACATGAAGGATTCTACATCTGATAAAGAACACTAGATTTATCAGGGGAGTGGTGGGGGGAATAATCATACGAATTCTGTCCTAGTCTTGCACCGACTGGCAATGAAAATAATATAATTTAAAAATCACACCTATGGTGTGATGGGTTTTGGAGTATGGTGCAGTGGCATGAAGGATTCTACATCTGATAAAGAACACTAGATTTACCATAGTAGTATTTAATAAGCTCTTTGTAATCTCTCATCATCATTGAAAATAGGAATCACTCTCTTCACTTAAGGAAAAGTTGCAGATTAGTACGTCTGTATTCATTAGCACGAGGAGAATGATTTCATTTCTTTTTATATATTATCAACACACAGGTTAAGTGTCCATGTATTGAGAGGTGGTCATTTGTCCCTATGGCTACTCTGTCTGGTAGAACTATTCTTTGCATCAGTTTCCATTCATACAGCTTTGATTAGTAACAACTCGAATCTGCTGTCCCAAGAAGGCATTGTTTATGGATCTATTGAGATGCAACGGCTTGCGTCTTTCTTCAAGTTAGTTTCTAGATGTCATGTGATATTGGTTTGTGTGACTACCAAGATGTGAGTACAGACACACGACTGCTTCAAGATCTTTGATATGATATCGTTATAAATCTCCAACTGGATGTACACTACGATTATTGCTGGATGTGTGTGTGTTTAAGTGCTGCACTTACACACTAATGCTTTGACATGCTGAAAAAGCTGGAAGTGCCATTTGGTGATGATTTCTCTCTACATCACAAAGATTGAAGAGCAATCCATAGAATACATAGAAACCTATGTTGAAGATCTTGTGCTAAATCTTGCCTCCATTGACCATCTTTCTTAAAGGTTCAAAACTTGCCCACTTAATTAGTTTCAGTTTTTTAAGATCAAGGTTCATGTCCTGTATATCACACACACAAAACTCATCCGTTTCTGCAGATTATTGTGTGTTTTTTTCCCACAACCTAAGATAAGACGGTCAACTTTCACTCTAGTTTTTCTTCAAGTTTTGGAGAGACACTGATTGTAAGGCATCAGGGAGATGAAATGTGGTGATTGAAGCTTTGGTGGACGGACTTGAGTTGTGACTAAGGATCATCCTTGAGCACAAACAATAGATATGGGTTAGAGCTTTCCTTTAATTTCTGCATCCCATATTTTGTTTCATATTTAGCTGTGACAGATAAGTGAAATCTTGCATAGGTCTTTGAACCATCAACACGTAGTATGTGCATGCTTAAATTTATGAAATGTGCATTTTTTTAGTTAAGTGGAAAAATTATAGTATCCATGATGGATATCTATTGTACAAAGGAAAGGTGTGTGTCCCTAATGAAATTGAATGTCGTGGCACACCTAGTGCGAGAAACCCAAGAATTAACAAGACTTATGATCTTGTTGAGAGATAGTTTTATTGGCGTGGACCTCATAAGGACATCCTAGAGTATGTTCTTAAATGCACTAAATGCTGGATCAATGAAGTTGAAAGAGGATTTCTCCACCCATTGGATATTTCCAATGGTGAAATGGGAGACTATTTCCATGAACTTCATAGTAGGATTACCTAAGACATAAAAAGGGCAAGACTCAGTCTAGGTAATTGTGGATAGGTTAACCAAAATAGCTAGGTTTATTCCAACACGTAGTATAGTGAAGACACCTGAGTTGGCTAGGTTATTTGTGGAAAACCTATAGCGGTTATATGGTCTTTCTTTCAACATTGTTTCTAATGGGATAGTAAATTCACTAGCCACTTTTGGAGAGAAGTCTTCAAGAGATTGGAAACTAAACTTAGTATGAGTGAGATGGGCACATAGAGAGGGTTAACCAAACCCTAGAAGATATGATCGAGCATCCATAGTGAGATGGGCACATAGAGAGGGTTAACCAAATCTATAAGATATGCTTTAAACATATGTAAATAAAAGGAAAACTAATTAAGAAGAGTACGTACCTACAATAGTCCATTTATGCATATGTATGGGTTTCAACCAAGAGCTCCTTATTCAATAGGCTTATACAATGAGAAAGTTCAAGCTGCAAAGGACTTCTCGGAAGATATGAACGATATGCTTAGACTTGCTAAAGTCAATATTGGGAAAGCTCAAGATAGAGCTAGAGCCTATGTTGATCCTCAAAGGAGAGAAATCACCTTTGAGAAATGAGAACAATTCTATCTTAGATTTCCCTCTAGGTATGAAACCATGAAGACAACATTACAGAGAGATGACCACATACACCACGTACTCGGGGCTTAGTAGGAAAACCTTACATATTCTTTATCTTTCTCACCTATGCTTTCCACGATCAAGTTCGAGGACAAACCTGAACTTAAGCGGAAGGAAATGTTATGAATAAGCTAGGTGTGAATCACCTCTTATTATAGATAATAGATGAGTCCACGTGGCACTCATGCAAGGGTTGCATGTAGAAAGAGAGGCTATAATTGGTTCTGTGGCTGGGAGGAAGAGAACACAAGATCTTTCACGTAGGTAGCCTCTAGAGCCATGCTAGAGGAAGGAGACTTGTCATTTTCCACCCAAAAATGGGGTTCAAGGAATCATTGGGAGAGTTATGAATCATATATGTATGTATGCATACACATGTATGTATATGTGCATGTATCTATCCATGTATCTAAAAATGTATGTATGTACATATGTCTGTAGGTATGTACATATGTATGTATGTATCTATGTATGCACATATGTAAATATGTATGTATGCATATGAGTATGTACACACAAACATGCAAATACACAAACCTCTCTTTCTCTCTCTCTCTATCTACTATCTATCTCTCTCTCTCTCTATCTACTATCTATCTCTCTCTCTCTCTCTCTCTCTCTATATATATATATATATATATATATATATATATATATATATATATATATATATATATATATATATATATATAGATATAGAGAGAGAGAGAGAGAGAGAGAGAGAGAGAGAGAGAGAGAGAGAGAGAGAGAGAGAGAGATCTGAAATCAGACACCGTTTGGTCACCCGTGTGTATGACCAAAGATCTCGAGTTTGGACTTAGTAGGAGGTCAGGTGCTCTTGTAAACAAGTGATCCACTTAGCTTAGTGGCTAAGTCTCAAGGGTGTGAAGGAGGCCTTGGGTTCAATCCCCATGCATGGGGAGAGTATTTTTCCCAAAGAGATCTAGAGCCTTCTAGAAGCATCCACTTGAGTTAACTTGACTCGAGTAAACTAGGACACTTGGAACACATGTAGTTAGTATCCACCTGCCCAAGAAGGCAGTCCCTTGGAGAGAGCTACATATAGAGGCATTTGATTGGGAGGAGAGTCATCTCTCTAGCACATGGCTGACACATGGATGGTTAGTATCCACCTGCCCAAGAAGGCAGTCCCTTGGAGAGAGCTATATATAGAGGCATTTGATTGGGAGGAGAGTCATCTCTCTAGCACATGGTCATCTAATCTTGCATTGGTACCAAAGCTAGAGTTTTTATGGAGATCTTGTGAGGGACCATCATCTTCCCCGAGCATTCATAAACGTTTTTTTTAGAAATCATTCTTGGTTTTCTGTTTGCGTGATTGTCTTCTCCTTGACGAGATGATTAGAAAAGCAAAAACTAGTTTTCTGATTGTAGTACCTATGTGCGCCAGGATTCGAACCTGAATCCTTTGTTTGAGAGCATTTCACTTTAACCACAAGTCCCTATGCCTTAGCGATCATGCCGACTTCTATCACTCTAAATACCCAACCTCAAGGTGTCGAGGTTGCAAAAGGGAGCATTGTTTATAGTAGGTCTCATATGGGACTTGGAATCACGCCTTACATGGCTAAGGTCTCTCCTCTATCCAACATAGCGAGGGCTTTCGAGGTAGATAGACTTCTTTTGCTATTCAACTATTGGCACACAATTGTAGTAAGATCACAAGCAAAAGAAAATAGCTTCTTTGTGTGGTGGCAAGGGGACTTGAACTTGGGACTTCAAACATAAGCGAAATCTACGCTATCCATGTGATAAACCACGTTCGTAACATTGATTATGATATAGCTTGTTATGCTCTGCTGTAGAAGCTTATACATCACAACAAAAACAGGGACATCTTCACATGGTGGCATCCGACTATTGAACCACATCAAACAAGAGGAGCATCTCCGGTATCCATGACACCCACCATCGTTTTGGTACCTAAATTTGGTTTTATTTTAAACCTCATTATGCAACACTATCGGAGCATCTACAGAAACATAAAGTGGCAAAAACCCATCAATTGATCGATATCGAATTGAGCTCGCCATGAATCGATCTTACAACCTCCCGATGGTAGAGGTCTATTGTAACCATTAAGACGTGAACTATATCTATGATGACCAGGCTGAAAAGGATGGTTATATGCTATGCTTGAGTGTAAAAAACCAACCAAAGAACGATTTAATTCGATTATGTGGGCAATGTATTCGGACCTGTGACTTGTAATCTACTAGAGAGTAGAAGAACCATCACTCTACGTTGGTCTGCTTGCAAGAAGTTGGAGTCATGTGGTGATTGTAGTTAAGAGTAGAGATTCAAACCGAAGATCTCTTTGAACCATCTCGTATTGTCTAACCACGAATGAAGATGTTCAAAATCGAACAAAGGATAAACCATATCGGAGATCTTTGCTTTATCCCAAGCCTAGAAGTCCAAGGAAGGCTTGATTTCTTCAAAGAAGAGGACAAGAGGAAGCAACGGTTTTTCTCATAGACCAAAGAATAGAGAATTGCTCTTCCCGAGGATCAATGGAAGGATGTAGCTTGAGTTAGAGCTAAGTACTTTACAAGTTGATGTTTTCATTTCAATATTTGTTTTGCTCTATGCTTTCATACAGAATGCATAGCTATTATCATTGAAGTAGGGAAGGAATCTTCAATTTTGAAAGAATTGTATGTAATTTAATAAAAGCAAAAATAGGAGAGCATCGAAGTATGGAAACACTTTATCAAGCATAGGCATGCATCTACAAAAGAATGTTGATGCATTTCTCCTTTTCAAAGAATGTTTTCATGCACAAAACACGTTTTCTTCTTGCTTGAAAAAGATAGTTAATGCTCAAGTTTATGCACATGAACGGTTATATATATATTTTAAAAAGTAGAATGTTTCTACATGGGTTATCGGGAACATGCATTATCAAGCTCAAGAATCGCTTGATTTAAGTTCGGTGCATGAAAGGAGAATGCCAACATGTGCATGCACTCACATGCATTTGCATGCAAGAATAGGCATTCACATATGCATGATTATTTTTTGAGTAGTTGAATACTTATACTTTTGTTACCTCCTTTTTCTAACTCGACTTAGATAGCTAGGGAAAATAGCAAACTTGGTAGTTGCAAGGCTCCTGGCTGCCATGCGACTCAAATAGCTAGTTTGTTTTTTTTTTTCAAATATGATACCTAGGTATCACAAATTAAGTTGATTAGGAAAAGTAGGCCTTTTGAAAATTTTCTTCAATTTTCTTGCTCATGGGAATGGCAAGAAAATAGGACTACTTGAAAATTTCCATGATGACTCTAAGTTTAGGAGAAAACTTAGAGAATCCTAACGACAAGCCTATATGTAGTCATTAGCTTGGATTTGAGAAATCATGCATCCAACTAGGATGATAGAGGTTTCCTTAGATACTTGAGCACTTTCTAATGAATGCTCTTATTTTATTTTTATCCCAAGATGTGATCAAAATCAAATAAAGCTAAAGTTATACTAATTGAACTTTAAAGTTCAAAAGATAGTTGTTATATTCCATAAGTGGCATCCCTAGTAAGGATGCAAAGTGCCAAGAAGAACTATAAAATTTTTGTGAGTTCTCACTTGATTCCATCCCAAGGACTGATGGAAATCAAAGATTGAACTTTAACATCAGTTGAAGCTTAACCTTCACTATATGGATGCCAAGTTCCATGACTGCATCTTTGGTACAGATGCAAAGTCTTAAGAAAAATGGGAAACTTGAAAGAACTCTTCCTTTTAGAAGAATAGAGAGTTATTCTTGGTTTCGTAAACTAATTATAGCTTGGTAAACCTTAGTCAAAGTGATCTTTAGGAATTGGGATACTTCTTAAAGATAAGCCAATAAAGGAAATAGTGTGGTTAACTATTTCATTGATTAAAAAGGAATATCTTTTGGACAAGCAATAAAGCTTTGAGTCTTAGTCTTGTCTAAAAGTCAAGAATTTCTTTTGAAGATCATCAGATTCCTACATGAAACATTGGTTTGATTCCTTGGTAGGAATCTAGAGTTCTTGAAAGAAAAATCTCCCTAGATGTGAGACTGGAATCTTTCAAGTAAGTTTAATAGCAAGTAGTTCCAATAATTCCCAAACCAATGGTATTGGTACTTAAGTCCAAATATTGATATAACCTAAAGTTGTATCAGAGATTCTTAGTTTTGGAATCTCAGAGGCATCAGTATATGCTTGGACTTAAGTTGAGGGAAAGATCTCTAAAAATCCCCCGAGTAAGCAAATAAGCTCTTGATACTTTAGAAAATCTTAAAGATAAAGAATAAATCTTTATTCTAGTCGCAAGGTCAACCAAAATTGATCAAGCTTGGCCATGATTGTCCAAGAATTACGATTGGAACTACTCTAAAGTTTGCCCAAGTATTAGCTATAAATTTCCTTTTGGGAATTATTCACTCAGGTTCCATTTATCCAATGGAAAAATATAAAAAGAGTAAGCTAATCCAAGTATGAAAAAAGTGAAGAAATTCCAAGAGTGTAGTCTGCAACCATGGAGACGGTACTTAGGTCTGTGGAAGGCAAAACATAATGTTTTCCTATCTTTAAAGGGATTTTGGTACAAATCCAGAAAGCATTAGCAGATGCTTAGAATTAAGTAGTAGAGAGATTCCTGTAAAGTCTTGGCTGATGTAGGTACCCAAAGTATTAATAAAGAAGGAATCTAAAGACAAGAAGTCAAAGGCTCTTGTCACTACAAATTGGTCAAGAATAAACCAATTGAACTTGAATCTATGAAAATTCAAGTAATTGGAATTCTAAGTGGTTTTCATTTGAAAACCCTAGCAAAGAGGAATAGATATTCCATCAAGAGGTTTCCAAGGCAAAGCACGTGATTGTATGACAATCATGTGAAGGAATCAAAACCTAGAATGTCAAGTTAGAGGTAATGCCTAAAACTTCAAAATTCTTTTAAAGAGTTGAAGTGAAAAGGTACTCTATCAAGATATGTTTTGACTCTAGGATAAGTATCACTGACACATTAATGTGAATATAAAATAGGGTGGTATGGGACACTAGATTTTATACTCAAATTGATGTAGGAAAGATGGTATGGGACATCGAACCATGGGATGATAATTATCGTTTAGTCCTAGGTTGGATCTTGAAGTTAGGTTTGATCCTCAAGGGAATTAAAACTTCAAAGAAGGAGTCTAAATTCAAGAAGGATGAAAGTAGTATCTCAAGATATTTCAAGATATTTCAAGATCAAGAAAGTAGAAGATATGAAGTAAGTAAATTCTAAGATCTTCTTTTTCAAGTAAAGGCATATATTTGTTCTTATTTGAATAAAGAAACACTTCAAGATAAAGTGTTGATTCATAAATATTTAATAACTTTTGGAACAAGTAGGACTTTGACATTGAAATAATCCTTTCAACTAACGGATAGATGGACTAAATCAAACACTAAGTTCCTAGTGTAACTTGGTAAATTCACCCTTTTGACTCAAAGAAATGCACAAGAATTGCATTCCCAATAAGGAGTCATAAAGATTGAATATAGGCAGGAACTTAGTCTCAAGTGAAGCATCTTTTGAGTAAAAAACTCATCAATTAGAACCTCAGCGGGTCGACACACTAATGTTGAATACCACACTAGTATGTGGTTAGAAATGATGTTTTAGATTTGCTCCAAATCTTTCTGAGAATCTAGTTTATTTCTCTTAAAGATAGGAAAAATGCCTCAATATCTTATTGAAAATAAGATCATTGATAAGTTAAAGTCTTGAGTCATCCAGAAATTGACTCCTCGCAAGTTTAATCTTTCAAAGTTTGAATTGGTTGTATAGAGTTTAGTTCTTTCTTTCCTGCTTTCCAAATGTTTTGGAATTGACTTAGATATGGTATTTGATTCTTTTAAGGAAAGTTAGGGGCTAGCCGATTAGGATTAGGTAACTAAATTAAACATCCCATATAGATGTTATGACAAGAACCTTTTCAATCATAAAACAATGACAAGTCCAAGATTGACTTATTCATTTGGGTTTTAGCATAACTCATGACTTTCTAGAGAACAATACACTCCACAACAATGAAGTTAGGAATTGCTCATCAAATTGACAATTCCCAAGAACTTTTATCTCAAGTCTTTGAGAAAGTGTCCTAAGTTGGACAATTTTCATTTTCAATTTGAATTGGTCAAGTTATAGTTTGAATTTGAATTGGTCAAGTTATAGTACAATTGACTCAAAGAAAATGGTAAACTTTCTCCTACAATTTACATAGGATTTTTAAACTCATTAGGACAAAGTAGTCCTCTAGTCGGGTGAAAAAATCAAGTAATTGTTGGATAGGAGTAAACCATTGAACAAACATCCAAGTTAGATATTTGGGACAACCAAAATTTAAGTTCTCCAAACCAAATTCAAGTGAATCAAGAATTCTCAAAAGTCTTATGAGGGATAAGAATCCCACCTTCATTACTAAGTCCATGCACCAGTCATGCCCAGAAATGGACTAAGTAATTTGAATCCACCTAGTTTACACGTTTGTGCCTAGATCTCGCCTAGTAAAAAACTATGAACTAGCCAGGGATGTTTTTAGATCCACCCTTATTATTCATTCACTACTTTGTACTTTGACCAGTTTATCAAAGTGCAAAGCGAGATAGTGTTTTGAATCATTTGGGCAGGGATGCCACCACAGAGATGAGACATGTTCTTCCAGTTTTAGAACATGTCCATGTTCTTCGGGTTTTAGAATATGATGGCTTTTTTTTTATAGTCTCACCTAGATGATGCTTGGAAGATGTTGTGGTTGCTAGAATTGGAATTTTCACAAAGTCTGAGTTTGATATCATAATATATCATATTTTAGTATCACAATGGCAAGTTGCTATCATGGGGTTGGGTATTGCAACATATTTAGTATCAATAATCTCAATGGGAAATTCCACAATATAATTGACTATGGAGATATTGAGTTGGGTACCACAACATTAGGCCAACATTGGGGAAAACTCTCATGATATCGATCCGATGCCACAACATCAAATCAATGTCACAATATCAATTGATACTAGAGATGTGGAATCAATGTGGAAATACTACAACTAACCTTGTTTATACCACTTTCATGATGTCAATATGACATAGGTGATATCAAACTTTTGGTACTCGAGATATTGACAAGGAAAAACATAAAAATCTCACCCAAGGGGATTTCATGATGTCTAAATCTACCACTTAAAATTAGAATCTTTTTATGTTAAAGACATCTTCAAAAAGATCTTAAAACGCCATGTATGTTTTTCCAAAGATCCCTTTAGAAATTGTAACTAAATATTTACTTTCGATTGGAGTACTTTCATATTTGCTCACTTCTCACACACCAATGATGGTTGGAGACTCACAAACATACTCAGTTGTACTAAATAAAATGTAGATAATATATTTAAGAATAAGTGAGATTATGTGAATGGATCTCTCCTAAACAATCTCTCCTTTCCTTCCACATTCCTAATAAAATTATAACTTTTTTTGCAATCTTAAGTGAATAGTTGAGTGCAAATACGTGATTTGATGTAATGAATACCTTGCTACGTGTGTAAGCTCACTTCAAGATCCCTCCTCAAATGCACTAAAATCACATGAGTACCTTGACTTAGGTTATCATACCCAAAAATAGTACCAAACGGTGTTGTCCATCTAGACTTGTAAGGCTTGACACATACCAACTCAAAATACTAAATGTTAATACCATGATGGATTGGCACAATACATAGATGATGAATTCAGAGTAAAAACCTAGTTAATGCATGGAGGTGTGTCCCTAGTTCAATGGTTGTGCAGATCTAAAGCCCATGTGCCTAACTAACACTTTCTCTCAAATCTAAAGCACTACCATTCTCTCAAAACCATTTTGATATTTGGAAACACTAAAAATGGAATAAATTTCTAACCATGGGGAAAAACCTAACAAATACCAAGTCATTGTAAAACTCTTAACATGCTTCTCCATACTATCTTCAATCACACCAAAGTGCGCACAATTAGAAATAAAGCATAAAAATAGGTTGGGTGAAATGATATATCCTCACATAATCATTTGTGGTGCTGAAGATGTATGATAAATACCAAAACCAAAAGGATAGATGGGTGGGTAATCCCATTCATATTTGAAGTTAGAATAGTTAAAGTCGTTGGTCTAATGAACTCTAGTAAACTAGCTATTTACAATATTATTGGGGATGCACACTTGTGGTTTTAGAAGGCTTAGTGTAGATGGATATGAATTGTATTGATAAATGCTGATCATTTTCTCAGAAAAGTTTGAATAGCCTCCAAGCTTCATCTTCTCCTTGTAACTCTTTTATTTTCATCTTTGCATTGCGCCTTACTCCATGCAATTTCCTTGAAATATGCTTCATGCAACATGTATGCATGTTGTGATTAGTGCATAGAAATCTCAGAGTGTGGTGCGATGGCACATGAAGGTTTTAACATGAAACAAGTATACTAGATCCACAAAGTAGTTGACAATTCTTTTGCTCTCTCATTATCATAGAAAAGTGGGAATAACTCTTTGTTTATGGAAAACTTTCAACGTTGAAACAACATCTATTATATGTGGATACAACAAGAAGATATATTTCATTTCTTTTTATACATTACTAATAGATGGGTCAAAGCTTTACAATCACATTTCTCAATGAAGAGAAATATGCAATGCCCTAATTTTCTAAAAATCATATTTTCCATGAGTAGAAAGTTGTGTGTTTTTTTTTCATAGAATCATATTTCCTTCTAAATCACAATCATGGTTCACATAATTGTATTTTGACAACTGTGAGGGACAAAATCATGAAAATTCTGAATCCCTACACAATTGCAATTTTCAATCATAGTTGTATTTTTAGAAGCAATTGTGTTTTACACAAAGTAATGTTTTTTTTCCAAAATTGCGTTTATGAGTAACAATTGTGATTCTACAAAGTCTTGTTGTTTCCTTTCCAGAATCGAATTTTCAATTCAAAATTTGAACTTCAACTTTTTATGGCTTTGATCATTACCACACATTCGTTTAATCAAGATATTTCTCATGCAATACAAATTATGAAAATAGAGTTGTATTTCTTCCCATTTATCCATTTTTTTAGAGATGCAATTTTCTATTGGTCAATTATACTTATGATTTTTAATTCTAATTCTTAACTTTCAATGAGAATGAAGCATTATGAACATAATTTTGGCTCGTGCTAAGTATTGTCTACAAGTAGTTGGTAGACACTCCACTCTCATAGAATCATGTTTTTTTCAACTCTCTTTCTCTCTTTCTGTCACCACACTTAGTTAAATGAAAATGTTTCCCAAATTTTGTATTTATAGTCTTCAAAAGAAATCGTGATTTTCAATATTTGATATGAAAAATCCTTAATTTTCATTATTTGTTTTATACTTTTCCTTCAATCAATCCCCAATTTATCTTTTCCTCTTGGCTTACGGTTTTTTTCTCAAATTTTTCCTAGCTTTTTATTCCTAATAATTCCTTATGTATCTTATCTTGACTTCAATTTTGGTCTGCAATCATTACCAGATTCCAACAATTAATTCTTGAATTTTCAATGATTTTTGATCGATATACCAAAATTTAAACCACAATCATTTTTCCCATACGTTCTCAAGATTCCAAGTCTTTGAATTTTGATTATAATTTACTTTTTTATGAAAATTTAATGATTTTAAAACAATAATTCAATGTTTATATCTATTATCTTAATTTTATCAAATTTATCAATGATATATATATTTTTTAGGGTTTCTCAAGTTTCTCGGAACAAAATGATCATTTATGAACTTTCACAATCTCAATTACACAAGCCTCAATTACCATATGCTTTTCATGGAAAATTTGCAAACAATGATGTTCAAATTAATTTTCTATGATTTTTGAAGGGATTTTTTCCTTAAAACAAAAGAATTTCTTATATGCACCTCTCACTTTTCCATCCGCACCTTTCCTTTCACTTGAACACTTATTTAGTGAATCTTGAAAGCTCATTATGAAGATACCTATTTGAATCAAATGAAAATAAAAGTAAAGAAAGCTCTTTTCAAAAAATCACTAAGATGAATGAACAAATCTTCCCAAAATCATGATTAAACTCACCCTTTTGTCAAATTTTCAACTTGATATATTCAAAAGTACCTTTATGCAAGTATTTTTTTCCAACAACTAAGAAGATCCAACAAGATTCAAAGTTTTTTCCCCAACAATAATGCCAAAAATGTTTGTTCTACTTTGGAGTTATTTTCTCCAATCAACATAGCATAAAGGACCAACAATCACAAACATCACATTGTCAATCTGAGAAGTATACAACAACCATTGATCCTTTTTAATAAATGTTACACATAAGAGCTATCGAGAAAAAACCTGCACATTCATTAATCCACACAATCTACGCAAAAGAATTAAAAAACTTACCATTTTTGTTAATTATTTTCTTTTGATCAAATCTTGAGATAGAAATAATATTTTTTAGTGATTCAAGTGCCTAAAGTGTGACAATTTTTATGAGGAATGCATGTATAATTGTTCAAAATTTTTATGCTAGTAACCGCTTGATGAGAGAATCAAGATTTTTCCAAGTTCACACAAACATGAGAAAACAACTTCTAACTCTTCTTCTTAAGAACTTAGTTTGAGAATAGATCAATGAAGGTCATATACACATGAAATAACAAATTTGTGAGATAAATCAATGGAATTAACAAGCAATCTCACTTCAAATTCAACAAGAACGCAAAGTGATGAGATTTACTTTTGAAGAACTCTCTAGCTTCTTCCATTCATCAAATGAATCCACCTCTCCCTTCACAGATGTTTTTTCATTTTCTTTTATACCGTTTCAAATGTTCATTTCACACTTAAAATTTGGTGTTTCTACTTTCTAGGCTAAAAAAACATATTCTAGAGAGCTCTAAAATTTTTAAAGAAAAGCATAAGGTCAATAAGATTATGAGAAGGAATCTTCATCATTTTACAAAATTTAGATCAATTTACAATGTCCAAAATACACATTTTTAATTTTTTCATTGTAAAATCTTCACAAACAGTATCTCATGGAAGCTCATTTGGCATTTATTCCAACAGTGAGCAAAGAAGAACCACACAAGTCAAAATCACAATATCCTTTATCAAGTGAAACTTGTTCCATACCCTGCAATGTGCAGTGAGAAGATAACACCATGATTGGAGTCTTGCCAATCCAAACATTTTTCACAAATTTTTCTTTTTCATTTTTCTTTTTCATTCTAGTAATCCAATCTAAACTCACAAATATGTTTTGCAAACATAGCATGCAATTAATGGAAAGATTTGATAATTGGTTGCTTTAGAGACTTCGTAATGACATGCCCCCTCTAGCCAAGGTGCACATAAATGGGCTGAGCCTCCGACTACTTTGGGGACCTTGTAGTGACATGGACCCCTCTAGCAAGGGTATGTGTAAATGGAATGAGCATCTGACTGCTTTGGAGACCTTGTAATGACATGGTCCCTTCTATCCAAGTTTTGCTTAAATGGACTCGATTCCCAGTTTGATGGAGATGACTGATTGTATCCAAGAAAGTGGCATGATGGTTTACTCTTAATTAGCACGTAAGTTGAGAAGAAGTTATTCAACATCTATATAGGAAGCAACTATCTAGAAGAAGAGCATGATGCCACTTCTTTTGTAACTTACTTGAATATAAAAGTGATGGTTTCCTAGAAGGAATTGTGAGTAGAAAAACAAAGTATATATGTGTTATACCCTCATATACAAGGTTTTAGTCTTGTGCATAGGATTACAACAACCATGTCTCATGCAAGGCCATATCATGTGTCCCTTTCTTGGATGCATA
>CM035427.1:127143115-127378115 GCA_020310875.1 Ceratopteris richardii
CCAGTGTACAGTGTTGTATACACCTCAACAGAATGGAGTTGCTAAACGAAAGAACATGTCACTCATGGAGATGGCGAGGTGTATGGTCAAGAGTCAGGCTTTACCACATAGTTTCTGGCTTGAGGCTGTCATGTGTGCAGCATATGTACTGAACAGGTGTCCCACTAAAGCACTGCAGTCTATCACTCCATATGAGACTAGGCATGACCGCAAGCCATCTTTTGCTCATCCGTGTGTTTTTGGTTGTTTGGCATATGCATTAGTGCTTGAACAACATCACAGAAAATTGGATGATAAAGCAGTAAATTGTATTTTTGTTGGGTACAATTATGAAAGTAAAGGCTATCCTCTGTATCATCCACAGACTAAACACATTCTGGTTAGCCATGATGTTGTTTTTGTGGAGGATTCTATTCAGCCATTGCTTTCATGTGCTAAGGAGACATCTGTTAGCTCCAAAGACATGTATAATACTTTGCTGCCTCTTTTTATAGGTGGACAATCTATTGTTGGTCCTAATGAGGCAACTTCTCAACCTCTGCAGGTTTCATGTGATGATGTAGATCATTCCATTTCTGATGTAGATTTACATGATGCACTCATTGATGAGAGAGCTGATATTGAGCAGGCAAGAACTATGCCAAAATGGCTGGTGCAGACCTTGCGTGATAGCAAATTAGATGCACCTCTGTCATATAGTACTCGATCACGCTCTCATAGTGCCTATTTTGCATCAGATTGCTATGCTATGGCTGCATCTAGTCTATGTGATGAGACTGAGCCTATTTTTTTTGATGAGGCACAAAATTGGATGGCTGCTATGCAATCTGAATATGATGCAATAATGAAGAATGGTACTTGGTCTTTATGTGACTTTCCTCCTGGCAAGAAGGCCATTGACACTAAGTGGGTATACAAGCTGAAGCGTAAAGGTGATGGTACAGTTGACAGGTATAAGGCTAGGCTTGTTGCAAAGGGTTATGCACAAGAAAGAGGCATTGATGTTGATGAGACCTTTGCACCTACATGCTGTATGACTACTGTTCGGAGCATCTATGCACTTGCAGCCCATCATGGTTGGAATGTACATCAGTTGGACATTAAAACATCATTTCTGAATGGTGATTTGCATGAAGAAGTGTATGTTTTTCAGCCCCGTGGCTTTGTGCAAAAAGGGCATGAGAACCAGCTGTGCAGGTTAAAGAAGGCATTATATGGTTTAAAGCAAGCACCACATGCTTGATATGAGAAGATGCCTATCTGATCGCACATGGTTTTGAGAACAGTCCAACTGAAAGCACTTTATATGTTAAGCATGCTAATGATGTGCTTCTGATCATTGTTGTCTATGTTGACGACATGCTGCTCACTGGTCCTATTGAGAAGCATATTGCTGATTTTAAGGCTGATTTGCATGCCTCATTTGAGATGTCTGATTTGGGGCATTTGCATCATTATTTGGGCATTCGGTCTATGCACGTTGATGGTGGAATGGCTTTGTGTCAAACGAAATATATTGACACATTATTGCAGCGTTTTGGCCTTGAAGACTATAAGCCTATTGCCACTCCTATGGAGACAGGTTTACGATTGAGTCTTCATGATGTTGGAGATGCATTTGATGTATTCTCTATAAGCAGGCTATTGGATGCTTGATTTACTTATGCATTACTCGACCAGATATTCAGTTTGCTGTCTCACAGATGAGCACGTTTATGCATTGCCAAGAGTCAAGCATTGGTAGGCAGTTAAGTGTATCTTTCGCTACTTGAGTGGTACTCGGTGAAAAAACTTGGAGAAGCTTGTCGAAGGTAGAAAAGTGTGTTTCGAAGCGACGAAGTTTGGTCAAGCCAACCGGCAGAAGACCAGCCCTTGAGCATATGGAGACTCAAATAGACCTTATAGGCATGCTATAAGTGCAAAGAAACACACTATGTACTTTGGAGCATCAAGGATAATGAGTCGATACAAAACAGATAGGTTCGCGAGTCGACTAGCTCAAAAAACTTACTATCTATGGAAGAGATAATGAACTTCAAATGCCCATAGCGACCAGCATGATTACAATTAGAAAAAATCCTTTTATAGGAGTGATACACATAGGGTTGAGTGTATGGAATGCACAAAAGTATAAAGAATAAGTAAAATATGCTATAGTAATGAATGCGACATTCACCGATGGTACTTCCTATTTTTCAGGAATACGCAGAGATTGACCCCGAGACAGAAAAAATGCAGATTTCTTCAAATCTACTAAACCAAATTTACAGGCATAAACTAAACACTAATACCTTTCCAACGAGTCATCTTGCACTCAATGCTTTGAAAATTTACAGGCATAAACTAGACACTAATACCTTTCCAATGAGTCATCTTGCACTCAATGTGGAGCTCTGGAGAGAGAGCAGCAGCCTCTGCAAGATTACTGTTGGCGAAGAAGATGATGTAGAGAATTGAAGGAGCAAGACAATGATGGTCACAAGTGTATGTTTATTGCTTCCATGTACTGTACAAGTGATTTCAAGTCTTTATATAGACTCTAGGAGTGTTCCATGACTTTTACAAGTTGAATTTGAATTCAAATGAAGGTGGGAATGGTTGTTGGAGGGAATCAATTCACTTTCCTACAGTCTAGGAAAATGTGAACATCTACTTTGATCTACTTTTAGGTGATTGATTGCTTGATTGAATGCAACTTCAACCACCACAGATTCGTGGGATTTGGGCTCTATATTTGTACCTTTACATGTGTAAAGCTCAAGGCTTTTACAACGGTAAATGAGCCATCAAAAATCTCTCTCAAAAAAAAAAAGAAAAACAATAAATGAGCATAAGAAAAAGAACTCTCCAACGGATATTCTTTCGACACGATAGCCTTTGATGTAGATCAAATCCACCTCAAGCATAGTGTAGGCTTGATGTTCCAACAGCTCCCCCTCAAGCTAAAGTATGCTTGAGTCTTCATTCTCTGATAGGTTGAATACCTGCCATAGCTTTGAATCTACAAAGCTTTATTCCATCAAGGGCCTTCATCATCATATCTGCTACTTGCTTTTCAGTTGGAACAAAAGAAATGTCAATTTCCTTTGCCATGAGCTTCTCCCTGATGAAGTGGTAATGGACTTCTATGTGCTTGGTTCTCGCATGAAAAATAGGATTTGCCGCTAGATGCATGGAACTTACATTATCTCCAAATATGTGAGGTTTGGAACTCACAAGTCCCAAATCTGTATACAATGCTTTTAACCATATGGCTTCTTGAGTTGCTATGGTCAAGCCTCTGTACTCTGCTTTAGTTGAAGATAAAGCAACTGTTGGTTGCTTCTTGGAACTCCATGACACTAGCTTTGAACCTGCAAATGCTAAGTAACCAGATGTACTTTTTCTATCATCCTTAGCTCCTGCCCAATCTGCATCTGAGTAGATTTGATCCTGCCAATGAAGGTTCTTGACTTGGTCCCCATACATCTATATGTACTAAGTCCAATAAGTTGTTGTGGATGTAGCCTTTGTGGTTGAATGGTTGTCTTTGTGCCTTCCCAATCTGACATGCATCACACCTGTTGATCATGTGTTGCTTTGATATGTTCGGCAGTCCTAGAACACTTTGATCCCTACATATATCCTTCAAGGTTCTTTCATTCACATGAGCAAGTCTCTTATGCCACACTTCAAGCTCACTTAGGGTTTGAGACCCAAAGTTGAATAGAGCTATGTTCCTGGTTTCTCCTACTTCAAAAGTAAAGAGCCTACCATGCTTCTCACCTCGGGCTATCTTCTTGAAGCCTTGACATGGATCTTCCACAAAAGCTCCATGTTGGGTGAACCTAACTTGCAAGCCTTTTTCAACTATTTGGCCTACACTTATTAGGTTTTTAGTGATAGTGGGTACATAGAGAACCTTACTCAGAATGTTTGTCCTGCCATTGGAAGCTTTGACATTACCAATCTTCTCCACATTGTGCTTTGTGTCATCCCCTGTTTGCACTTCATGTCTATGCTTTGGACTTTCCAAATCAGATAGAAGAGCAATGTTGCCTACAACATGATTCAAACATCCTGAATCTATGTAGAACAAATGATCATCTTCTTTACCTTCTTTGTGGCTTAGATTCATAAGAAGCAATGAGTCTTCATGTGGTTGATCTTCTGAATAATTGTTGTAGTCCCTTCTATTATAGCTTCTATTGTTATTGTTGAAGTTGTGTCCACCTCTGCCTCTATTGCCGCCATATCCACCTCTTCCACTTCCTTTTTGGGTCTTCCCATTGAACCAGCAATTCTGAGTGGTGTGGTTGGTCTTATCGCATATGGCACAAGGTTGAACATTCTGACCTTTGGCTTTGTCTTGCTTTGGTCCTTTCTTCTTCCCTTTCCACTTGCTCTTGCTTGCAAAGCTGGCTTGAGAAGTCTCTTCTTCATCTTCTTCCTTCTTCTTGCCTTTCTACTTCTTATCCTTCTTATCTGCATATAGAACACTAGTTGAATTACCATGATAAGAGTTACCTTCCTTTATGCTATTGTTGGCTTCTTGATTTAAGAGTTGTCCAAAAAAGATGTTGAAGTTTGGAGTTTGCACATTCATGATGAGATCGTAAGCCGTCGTGAAGGATTGCCATTGCTTATCACTTCGAATGCCATTGAGAATTTGCCTCATGATGACCTCTTCTTCAATCAGCTCTCCAATGGATGCTAACTGATCCGCAACCTCCTTGACCTTCGTAACAAACTCTGTGATGGTTTGTTTAGGTGTCTTCTTCATTTGGTTGAACTCATTCCAAAGATGATTCTTTCTTGCTTTGGTACTAGCAGAAAAGAAAGTCTCGAGGGCATCCCAAGTCTCTTGAGATGTCTTGCATCCTCTAATATGTGGTAATAGAATGTCAGAGATAGAGTTTAGTATGTACGACCTTGCTTGAGCATCCGTTGCGCACCAAAGTGTGAGCTTATCTGTCTCCTCTTGTGTAGTTCCTCCTTTGGATGTTGGAATAGGCATAACTTCATCACCTGCTACAACTCCATAAAGATTTCTAACTTGCAAATAGGCCTCCATTCTGATTTTCCAAGCGGCATATTTGTGTCGATCAAGCTTCTCGATCATTGAGGGAAAGCCGTCACCCATCTTGATCTAGCTCTGATACCACTGAAAAAACTTGGAGAAGCTTGTCGAAGGTAGAAAAGTGCATTTCGAAGCGACGAAGTTTGGTCAAGCCAACCGGCACAAGACTAGCCCTTGAGCATATGGAGACTCAAATAGACCTTATAGGCATGCTATAAGTGCAAAGAAACACACTATGTACTTTGGAGCATCAAGGAGAATGAGTCGATACAAAACAGATAGGTTCGCGAGTCGACTAGCTCAAAAAACTTACTATCTATGGAAGAGACAATGAACTTCAAATGCCCATAGCGACCAGCATGATTACAATTAGAAAAAATCCTTTTATGGGAGTGATACAAATAGGGTTGAGTGTATGGAATGCTCAAAAGTATAAGGAATAAGCAAAATATGCTATAGGAATGAATACGACATTCACCGGTGGTACTTCCTATTTTTCAGGAATACGTAGAGATTGACCCCGAGACAGAAAAATGCAGATTTCTCCAAATTTACTGAACCAAATGCTTTGAAAATTTACAGGCATCAACTAGACACTAATACCTTTCCAATGAGTCATCTTGCACTCAACTTTGAGCTCTAGAGAGAGAGCAGAAGCCTCTACAAGATTACTGTTGGCGAAGAAGATGATGCAGAGAATTGAAGGAGCAAGACAATGATGGTCACAAGTGTATGTATATTGCTTCCATGTAATGTACAAGTGATTTCAAGTCTTTATATAGACTCTAGGAGTGTTCCATGACTTTTACAAGTTGAATTTGAATTCAAATGAAGGTGGGAATGGTTGTTGGAGGGAATCAATTCACTTTCCTACAATCTAGGAAAAAGTGAACATCTACTTTGATCTACTTTTAGGTGATTGATTGCTTGATTGAATGCAACTTCAACCACCACAGATTCGTGGGATTTGGGCTCTATATTTGTACCTTTACATGTGTAAAGCGCAAGGCTTTTACAACGGTAAATGACCCATCAAAAATCTCTCAAAAAAAAAAAAAACAATAAATGAGCATAAGAAAAAGAACTCTCCAACGGATATTCTTTCGACACGATAGCTTTTGATGTAGATCAAATCCACCTCAAGCATAGTGTAAGCTTGATGTTCCAACACTCGGCTACTTGGGTTGTTTTATCCCAAGGGGGGATCACTACCGCCAGATTTGCATGCTTTTTTTTACTCTGATTGGGCTGGTCGCTATGACACTCGTGTGTCCACTAGTGGCTTTTGCTTCATGCTTGGTAGCTCACGTATATCTTGGTTGAGCAAGAAGCAGCCTACTGTGGCCACTTCCAGTTGTGAGGCTGAGTATAGGGCAGCTTTCACAGCGACTGTTGAGTGTGTGTGGCTCAGACGCCTTATGGCTGATTTGGGTGTTGGTCAGTCTTCTGCCACCACCATCTTCAATGACAGTCAGAGCACATTGGCAGTTGCGAGGAACCGTGTGTTCCATGCTCGCACTAAGCACATTGAGGTGCATTATCATTATGTCAGGGAGAGGTTCTCTACTAGGGAGATCAGCTTGGCATATGTGCCCACGCAGGAGAACATTGCAGACCTTTTCACGAAGGCTCTGCCTAGGGAGAAGTTTGAAGCTTTCCGCAAAGCTTTGGGCTTACTTCCTTTTGTGGAGTGATTTCCACATAGCTTGGCACTTCCTTATACATGAGTGCCAGCTACTTGTTCACCGCATCACTCCCAGGGGGGATTTGTTGATATATTTAGGTAGTGATGTGTGTGAACACTCTAGGACCGCCGGGGCACTTTTTTCCCTCTTTAGGAGGTTTTTTTCCCTCGACTTGTATATACACCTATTGCCCTAATGGGCTACTTATCTTTGTACATTCTCTAGTAATACATTCAGTATTGTGTGTTGTGCTCCAAGCTTCTTTTTCTTCCTTGTGCTGTTTGCGTGCTTCCGTAGACGTCTAACTCCAACAGAAGAATATAGCTAGGAGGAGTTCCTTAGACTTGACTTGTGCTTGCCAAATGATTCATTTATGAAAGAGGATATTATTTTGTGGATGATGACAAGGACAAGGGCAGAATAAGAATTGATAGAGAGGATATGATTAACCAATGCAACCAGTTAGGTCCATCCAAATTTTTTTTATGAGACTAATTGCCTTCATTAGTGGTGTCTTAGAATCATAAAATATACTAGGCTACTTTGTCAATTTCTTTTGCAATTACCCATTTCCTCATAAAAATGGATAATTGCAAAGGAAATAAGCAAAATAACTTGGTATATCTTATGACTCTAAGGCACAACCAATGCAAGCAATTAGGCTCATTAAAAAACTTCGATGGGTCCAATGGCTTGTATTGGTTGTGTCTTAGAATCATAAGATATACAATGCTATTTTTCTTACTTCTTTACAATGATCTATTTACTCATAAAAAATAGATAATAGCAAAAGAAATAAGAAAAATAGACATTTCATCCTATGATTCTAAGATGCAATGAATGCAAGGCATTAGGCCCATCCAATTATTTTTAATGATCTTAATTGCTTGCATCAGATGATCATCTAAGAATTTCACAAGAATACTAGGACAAGTACATGAAAAGGAGAAAAATTCATCAATGAAGCTTAGAAGGGATTTCCAAAGCTAGGGGTCCAAAGATAAGGTTCATAGTTCTATTGAATGTGGTAGGAGCATTTCTAATGCCAAATGACATTTTTACATAAACATAGGCTCCCCAAGGTACGATGAAAGTTGTCTTGTCTCAATTCTCTAGGTGAATGGATATTTGATTTTACTGACTAGATCCATCCATGAATTTGTATAGTGTATCCCCAACCACTTCTTCAATAAGATGTTTTGCAAATGATGTATGAAATAGATTAGGAACTTTCACCATATTGAGTGCTCTTAAGTCCACACAGATATGAATTTTATTAGTGTTCTTTTTGGGCACAATGACCATGGGAAAGAGCCATTATAAGTGCTCCACCAAGATAATAATTCTAGCATCCTCTATTTTTTGGATCTCTTGGTAAATAGCTTTAGTGTACTTTGGATTCAACCTATAGCTTTTACCCCTTACTTGTTTGGTTCCTTCTACCAATAGAGTCCTATGTTTGCCAAAACTTGTGGGCACTCCTTCCAAATCCTTGTAATGCAATGTAAATACATAAATGGAAGCTTTCATAAAAGAATTTACCTTTGAGAGAAACTCATGATATCTCCATAACCATGTTGTCACCAATATAGAAAGAGGCTTATCTTTGTTTCCTAGCTCAATTTCTTTCACTAGGTTCCATTTCATCAATGTGTTAGGAGGCTCTTCCTCATGTTTGGCATCCTCCTTAGCTTTCCTCCACATAGTCCTAGTGTTGTATTCAGGAGCACTTTGAATATCAATTTGTTCTTCCTTTTCTTGCATCCACCTTAAAGGAATTTTATGAATTGGAAAAGAGGCTTTTTCATTAGGTCCCTTTGCCTTGCAACTATTTTCCTTCTCAACATTTGAATCAGATTCATCTATGTAGAACTTGAGAGGTGATTTCTTCACTCTCTAATTACTTTTCACAAGCTCATTCAATCGATCACCTTGGATATACAATCCTTAGCCTTCCATCATATCTTGTTCCATACTAATGCTAACTATTTGCATCATGATGGTTTGTCCATGACTGTCTGGTCCTTCTTCCAAATGGATTTGTTTTAGCTCCTTCCCTTCATGCTTAAACCATATTGCATCTTTAGCCCAATCATGTAAAAAAATGGTGTGTCTCAACCTGGGCTCCCCAATCAATAGCAGAAAGCCCCTATTCACCTGTTGCAATCTGAGTATAACAAAACCCAAAGTAAAGATGTTACCTTGCACAAAAATTTGAACTTACGGAGCCACTCCCAAATACTTTACCCTGCTCTTCTTCGCCAATCATGAAATTGGATGGTCATGAGGGTTGAAGCCCAAGATTTTCCATAGTGTATTATGGAATTAGGTTTATACCTAATCCACCATCCACTATGACTCCTTATAGTGTGTGTTCTCTTATATTGACAATGATCCATGGACTCTTATAATTATTAAGGGGGGCTTCCCCAACCACCTTTCCTTCACACAAAATATGAGTCCTTGCGAACAAAGTGGATGTGGACACTTTATCTATAATATGCAAAACCTCTTACTTGAATCTTGCATCCACTTTTAAGAGATAAAAAATACTAACCTCCTTCTTTATTGATTTTTACAACCTTGAAGCTTTATATTCATTAGGGGCATGCACTATGTGCAAGTCCTCTATTTCTTTTTGGGCCATGTTTTATGATTTTCCATTTGCTTCATTTATGTTTGTAGGATCCTCTTTTTTGTGGATACCTTCACTCTCTATGGGAGTAGGTTCCCTGAGGTTTGCCTCTAAATGTTTCTTTTTCCTTGATCACACCTTGTATCATGGACTCTTGACTAGGTTCTTCCTGAGGGAGGTTTCCCTTGCTCCTTATCTACATTACCATAGATTCAATATCTCTGATGAGTGGCACTCTTGGGCTTCATGGCCACACTTCTTGCATAGCTGGCAAGTTACATTTAAGAGAGGACACTCACTTACCACATGTTCTTGCTTGCTAGTGCACGCCATAGTCCACCCTTGATTGTGCTTCTTGCATGAAGCTGTTGGAGCTCTTAATGTAGTTGTGCCATCTCTTATGCCTAGGCCTACTCTCCTTTTTAGAGTTTTAAGATTTCATTTTTGCATCGTAATTCTCCCATTGCACTCTCTTCTTTCTTATAGGGCTTATTCCTCCTTAGTTTCTCAAGTTCCTTCCTTGATTGGGCTACTGGGTCCTTAGGTTCCATGTGGTACAAAACACTAGAAGACCCGACTTCATATTGTTATTGAATTCGTTTCAACCTTGTTTTTATGATAATGAGTTCATCAATGGTTGCTATAGGAAGCACCAATTCCTTTATCTTGCATTGATAGACACTGCTAGTGGCTTACAAGCCACTTTTTGACAAAAAAATCATGTGGGGGATGTGGTGATCTAGGCATAAGTGCTTTGGCCCCTGTGACAAATTTAGGAAATGTCTCTCCAATGCTCAATTTTAAACTCTACCTCTTCAATTGTAGTGTCAATCGACACCTTCTGCACTTCCTTCTTCTTCACTTGCAATTTGTGATTTCCCTTTTACCCGTATGCTAAAGTTGCATTGTCCCATTGTGTGTGCCATTTTTTTTTTGATGAATCATTTAGATAAGGAAGTTTGAGTTTTTTTAGGAGAAAGAAAAATCCGAAGTGTTTATGTGCTTCAAATAGTTTTTGGTTTCGGTTGAAAATTTGTCAGCATGTAAAAAGGGTGCCCTCCATTCTGATCGAGAGGGGGAATATATGTCTTCTGATTTTAATGCATTTTTGGCTAAACGTGGTATAAAACATCACCATATAGTGTCAAATACACCTCAACAAAATGGAGTTGCTGAAAGGAAGAACATGTCACTCATGGAGATGGCGAGGTGTATGGTCAAGAGCCAAGCTTTACCAGAGTTTCTGGCTTGAGGTTGTTGTGTGTGCAACATATGTACTTAACAGGTGTCCCACTAAAGCATTGCAATCTATCTCTCCATATTGTTGAGATATCAAGCTCAACATGTGATGATCCAAGATGACACGTACCAGTTTTTCGTTTCTCTGACATGTATAGTGGTCACGCCGATATATGCCAGGGATACTTCATTGAGCTTTATTAGATTTATCTACCGAGAGTGATGGCACATTTGTTTCTTGCCAGCTCACTCATTCGCGGACATTAGGTTTTTCCTTATGTACTGGTCTTTATATATTGCACTGGTTGTATTCTTGTTTTTAGGTCATTCTTGTACATTCCTTTTATGTAATAGAAGAAGAAGAAGAGCATTCTTCCTTGCCTCAATCTGTGTGTGTGCTTCTCCTTGAGAGTGAGCGTGTGTGTGTGAGCTCTCTTCCTTATCTCCTTCCTCGTGACATGGTATCAAAGCTAGCGTGGCTGTAGAGAGCTCGTGGAGAAGGCGACAGTGAAGACTACGCGGCAAGGTGTGGAGAAAACGCGATTTCACAAACAGCCTCCATTTGCTACGAAAATCGCCGTGAAGGTAGAAGACCTCAAAATATTTTCGATAGTTATCCCTTTCCCTTTAGGGTCACTCGTTTTTGTCAGATCGAAGTTTCGGAGCCATCTCGACCTCTGTTTCGAGCCCGCAAGGTGGGGCCCACAGAAAAACCAGGTCAGTTTTAGAAACTCTAACTTGCGTTGTTTTCGACGACACTCATATATTCCAGATTCAAAATTTCAAGCGATTCCGTGTACTGTTGATACACGAAAACTGTGTTTTTCTGAGATCGAACTGTCCCGTCATAGTGCGATAGTGTTCAAGCAGAAGTGGTGCTTGTAGTGTGTTGCAGTGTTGTGAATTGTTGCAAAAATGGCAAACACAGATGGAATGAGTCAGCTTATGAGCGATAAGCTAGACAAGAACAACTTCCATGCTTGGAGATTCAGAATGACGAATTTCCTGATGGGAAAAGGCTACTGGAAGTACATCGAAGGAGAGAATGAAAATGCTCCGCAGTTACCAGAAAGGAATCGGACTGCAGAACAGTTAAGAGCATATGAGGAATGGAATCAAGGAGCACGAAAGGTAATGTATTGGCTATCTGTTAGCATACAGCATAGCATGATTGGACACATACAGGATGCCAAGACTCCAAAAGAGGCTTGGAACAGTTTGGTCACTTTGTATGAGACCAATACAAAGGCACGGAAATTGCAACTCAAGGACGAGCTGCATACATTGGAGAAAAAGAGCATGTCGGTAAGTGACTACACTCTAAAAATCAAAAGCATATGTGAGTCACTTGCATCTATTGGCGTGAATGTAGATGATGATGATAAGGTGGAAGTGTGCCTTCGTGGTTTAGGAGCTGCATATAAGCAGTTCAGAACTTCTATACAGACCAGGGAAAATATTCCGAATTTTGTTGATTTGGTCTCTATGCTGATCATTGAAGAAAAGAATCTTGGTGAGGATTCAAACTCCCAAGGAAAGCCCAGTTCTGAGCAGGTATTCTACTCTAGCGGAGGAAGAGGCAGAGGTAGAGGTTTTGGAAGTGGAAGAGGAAACAGTAACCAAGACCAAGGTCAACAACAGAATCATGTAGGAGGAAGAGGACAGTTTCGAGGCAGGGGGAGCCAAAGAGGTCACAGAAATTTCCAAAGAAATGATTCAGGTAATGATAGTAAAGGATGCTGGAATTGTTGTAAACCTGGACACTTTGAACGTGATTGCAAGTTAAAGAATCAAAATAATAGAAGGCAGCAAAACAACTATGCATCCACAAGTGCAGATGATTATGAGAAGTTGTTTATGGTTCAACATCACATGATGAATACGATGTCTGCTGGTGTTTCAAAATCGAATGATAATATCTGGTATGTTGATTCAGGTGCTTCAAATCACATGAGCAGTCATGCAGAATGGTTTAGTAGTTTGCAGAAAATGCCAATTCCTGGATATGTTGAAACAGGTGATAACACATCGCATCCTATTGAGCATACAGGAAACATAGCATTGTCTATGGAGGACAGAAAGGTAAAACATCTCGCTGATGTGCTGCATGTTCCAAATATAACGAAGAATCTGGTTTCTGTTGGACAAATGGTTGACCAGGGATTACAAGTCAGGTTCAATGCTGATGGATTATATGTAGAAGAGTACAAGCAGGATGGACGATTGGTTGCCAAAGGAAACAAAGTGGGTAGGATGTTCACCTTAAATGTGAAGATTCCTGAAATGAATGCAGCCATGTTTGCGAAAGGTGCAGGAGTTATTGCAGCTATAGAAATATGGCACAAACGGATTGGACATGCAACCTTGCAAAAGCTGAAACTGATGCAGTCAAAGGAGATTGTCCATGGACTACCAAATTTCAAAGTTGCAGAAATGCAAAAGGTATGCACAGCATGTCAATTTGGTAAACAATCAAGAGCATCATTTCCAGATGACAAGCATGTTAGTGAGAATGTACTAGAAGTAGTACATACAGATGTTTGGGGTCTAGCAAAGACCACATCTATGGGCGGTTGCAGGTTTTATGTTACTTTCATTGATGACCATACACGCAAAGTATGGGTATATTTCATGAAAGAGAAGAGCGAGGTGTTTACTCACTTCCAGAATTTTAAAGTTATGGTGGAAAAGCAGACAGATCTGATGGAGGAAGTGAATACATGTCAAATGAGTTCACTAGTTTTCTAAAAAATCATGGAATTCGGCGTCAGTTTTCATGCAGGTACACACCACAATAGAATGGTGTTGCTGAATGCAAAAATAGACATATTGCAGAAATAGCAAGAGCCTTGATGGCTGAGAAGAATATGCCTCATTGTTATTGGGCAGAAGTTGTGCACACTACTGTATACATCATGAACAAAACTCCAACTGTTGTTGTACATCAAGTTACACCTGAAGAGAAGTTTACAGGTAAAAAGCCAAACTTATCACATCTGAAAGTTTTTGGCTTTATTGCATATGTACATGTTCCAGATGAGTTGAGGGCGAAGCTTGATCCAAAAGCAGAAAAATGTGTCTTCATTGGATATTCCCTTGAGCAAAAGGGGTGCAAATGTTATAACCCACTCACACGACAGGTGAAGGTGAGCAGAGATGTGGTATTTGGTGAAATCTCAAGCTTCTATGCAGATGCCAAAGAAGGACTGAATCTTGAACCAAATGACAAATCCATGGAGTGGAAGATTGCGTGGAAATTTCAGTCCAGCAAATTCATCAAATACATCCAAGAAAGGTAAAGAAAATCTTTCTGCTGGCAGTAAAACAGGTGCAGGTTTTGAAGACGTTGATGGAGATTCAAGCGGTTCAGAAAAGAGTCTTGATGAGGAACTTGGATTGCCCTCTGTGAAGACTCAAGGAGTAAGAAGGGCACATGCAGATGATACAAGAAGAAGTGACCCAGGACCAAGAAGATCTGGGAGGATGCATAATTTAGTGCAACGATTGACATATGATAGTTACATGGCTCGCCATTGTGCCTACATGACAAAGGTAATACAAGATGCTGCCCTTCTTGTTTTGAAGATGCAATTGGTAATGCAGATTGGGAAAAAGCTATGGATGAGGAGATGGCTGCACTTTATGGAAATGATACATGGAAGCTGGTTCCATTGCCGCAAGGAAAGAAATCCATAGGCTGCAAATGGGTTTACAAGGTAAAGCATAATGCTGATGGTAGCATAAGCAGGTATAAAGCACGATTGGTAACTAAAGGTTATGCATAGACATATGGCATTAGTTATGAGGAAACATTCAGCCCTGTAGCTAAAATGTCTACTGTCAGGACACTTGTTGCATTAGCTACAGCAAAAGGATGGACTTTGCATCAGTTGGATGTGAAGAATGCTTTCCTACATGGTGAGTTACAGGAAGAAGTATATATGGACCAGCCACAAGGATATGAAGATTCAAAGCATCCAAAATATGTTTGCAGGTTGCAAAAGGCTTTGTATGGGCTGAAGCAGGCTCCGCGTGCATGGCATGCAAGGATTGCTGATTACTTAACCAACATTGGGTTTTCTATGTGTGATGCAGATCACTCACTATATGCAAGGAAGGCTGATGATGGCATCACTATTGTGGCTATTTATGTCGATGATCTGATTGTAGGTGGTGATAATGAAGAAAGCATCAAAGAGGTAAAGAAACTTCTTATGCAGGAATTTGACATGAAAGATCTTGGTGTGCTGCACTATTTCTTGGGCATTGAGTTTATACATACAGAAACAGGTATATGGATGTCGCAAAGGCAATATGCCTTGAATATGCTGCAAAAGTATGGTATGGCTGATTGTAAGCCAATTTCTATGCCTTTAGATCAGAATTTGAAATTGGATACTACATCAGGTGAAGCATTGGAAAATGCTACTATGTACAGGAAAATTGTGGGAAGTCTTATATATCTTACAATTACAAGGCCTCATTTAAGCTACACTGTTGGACTTGAAAGTCAGTTTATGCAGGTTCCCAAGAAGCCATATTTGGATGCTCTGAGGCGCACTCTATGTTATGTGAGTGCTACTTTGGATTATGCATTGTTTTATGAAGCTGCTGTAGATTTGCAGGTTCATGGATACACCGATGCAGATTGGGCTGGTAGTACTCCAGATAGAAGATCTACTAGTGGCTTTCTTTTCTCACTTGGAGGTGCAGCTATTACATGGAGCAGTAAGAAGCAACCCACTGTTGCTTTGTTGAGTACTGAGGTTGAGTATAGAGGTGTTGCAATGGCAGCATGTGAGGCATCATGGCTAGAGATGTTACTTGCAGATTTAGGTGTGGAAGTGCAAAAGCCTATCACTATCTATTGTGATAATCTTAGCAGCATACAGTTAGCACGGAACCCTATTTTCCATGCTAGAACAAAGCATATCGAGGTACATTATCACTTCATTAGAGAGAAGGTATTAGCAGGTGATATTGATCTTGTTTATGTGAGAACAGATGAGGAGGTTGCTGATATTTTCACCAAAGCACTTGGAGTTGAGAAGTTGAAGAAGTTTCGGAAGATGCTTGGATTACAGGATATGGCATTGAGCTTGAGGGGGAGTGTTGAGATATCAAGCTCAACATGTGATGATCCAGGATGACACGTACCAGTTTTTCATTTCTCTGACATGTATAGTGGTCACGCCGGTATATGTCAGGGATACTTCATTGAGCTTTATTAGATTTATCTACCGAGAGTGATGGCACATTTGTTTCTTGCCAGCTCACTCATTCGCGGACATTAGGTTTTTCCTTATGTACTGGTCTTTATATATTGCACTGGTTGTATTCTTGTTTTTAGGTCATTCTTGTACATTCCTTTTATGTAATAGAAGAAGAAGAAGCAGATCATTCTTCCTTGCCTCAATCTGTGTGTGTGCTTCTCCTTGAGAGTGAGAGTGTGTGTGTGAGCTCTCTTCCTTATCTCCTTCCTCGTGACACATATGAGGCTTGGCATGGTCACAAGCCATCTGTTGCTCACTTGCGTGTCTTTGGTTGTCTGGCATATGCATTAGTTCCTGAACAACGACGCAAGGAAATTGGATGATAAAACAGGTAAATGTCTTTTTGTTGGGTATAGTTCTAAAAGCAAAGGTTATCGTCTGTATTATCCATAGACTAAACCCATTTTGGTTAGCCATGATGTTGTTTTTGTGGAAGATGCTATTCATCCATTATTTTCATGTACTAAGGAGACATCAGTTAACTCCAAAGATATGTATGACACTTTGCTGCCTCTTTTTATAGGTGGAAAGTCTAGTGCTAGTCCATGTGAGGCAATTTCTCAACCTTTACAGGTTGCATGTGGTGATGCAGATCATTCCATTTTTTATGCAGATTTACATGATGCACTTATTGATGAGAGAGATGATATTGAGGAGGCAAAAAATATGCCAAAATGGCTAGTGCAGACTTTGCAAGATAGCAAATTAGATGCAACTCTATCATATCGTACTCGTTCAGGCTCTCATGGTGGTTCTTTTGCATGAGATTGCTATGTTATGTCTGCCTCTAGTCTTTGTGATGAGAATGAGCATGTTTCATTTGATGAAGCACAAAATTTAGAAAATCTGATGGTTGCTATGCAATTAGAATATGATGCTACTATGAAAAATGCTACCTGGTCTTTATGTGACTTGCCTCTTGCCAAGAAGGCCATTGACACTAAGTGGGCATACAAGTTGAAGGGCAAGCCTGATGGAACAATTGATAGGTATAAGGTTAGGCTTGTTGCAAAGGGTTATGCTCAAGAAAGAGACATTGATTTTGATGAGACCTTTGCCCCTACATGCCAAATGACTACTCTATGTAGCATCTGTGCACTTGCAGCTCATCATGGTTGGACTGTACATCAATTGCACATTAAAATTGCATTTCTAAATGGTGACTTGCATGAAGAAGTGTATGTTTTTCATCCCCATGGTCATGTGCAGAAAGGGCATGAAAACAAAGTGTGCAGGTTGAAAAAGCCATGATATGGTTTGAAGTAAGCACCACGTGATTGGTATGAAAATATACATGCCTACCTGATTGCACATGGTTTTGAGAACACACCAACTAAGAGCACCTTATATGTTATGTGTGCAAATGATGTGCTTCTAATCATTGTTGTCTATGTTGATGGCATGCTGCTCACTAGTCCTCATGAGAAGCATATTGTTGATTTTAAGGCTGATTTGAATGCCTCATTTGAGATATCAGATTTGGGGCATTTGCATCATTATTTAGGCATTCAGTTTATGCAAGTTGACGGTGGAATACCCTTGTGTCAAACAAAATATATTGACACATTATTGTAGCATTTTGGCCTTGAAGAGTGCAAACCTATTGCCACTCCTATGGAGACAGGTTTACAGTTGAGTCTTCATGATGCTGGAGATGCATTTCATGTTGTTCTCTATCAACAACCTATTGGATGCTTGATTTACTTATGCATTACTTGTCTAGATATTTAGTTTGCTATCTCATAAATAAGCAAGTTTATCCATTGCCTAGGTGTCAAGCATTGGCAGGTGGTTACGCGCATCTTTCGCTACTTGAGTGGTACCCGACTACTTGGATTGTTTTATCCCAAGGGGGATCACTACTGCGAGATCTACATTCTTTTTTTGACTTTGATTGGGCTCATTGCCATGACACATGTGTCCACCAGTGGTTTTTGCTTCATGCTTGGTAGCTCACGCATATCTTCGTTGAGCAAGAAGAAACCTATTCTGGCCACTTTTAGTTGTGAGGTTGAGTATAGGGCAGCTTTCATAGTGACTCTTGAGTGTGTGTGGCTCAGACACCTTATGGCTGATTTGGGTGTTGGTCAGTCTTCTACCACCACCATCTTCATTGATAGTCAGAGCACATTAGCAGTTGTGAGGAACCCTGTGTTCCATGCTTGCACTAAGCACATGGAGTTGCACTATCATTATGTTAGGGAGAGGTTCTCTACTGGAGAGATCAATTTGGCATATGTGCCCACACAGGAGAACATCGCACACCTTTTCACAAAGGCTCTGCCTAGGGAGAAGTTTGAAGATTTTCACAAAGCTTTGGGCTTACTTCCTTTTGTGTATTGATTCCATATAGTTTGGCACTTCCTTATACATGAATGCCAGCTCCTTGTTCAGCGCATCACTCCTAGGGGGGATTTGTTGATATATTTAGGTAATGATGTGTGTGAACACACTAGGATTATTGGGGCACTTTTTTCCCTCTTTAGAAGGTTTTTTCCCCTGACTTGTATATATGCCTATAACCTTAACGGGTCACTTATCTTTGTACATTTGTCTTGGCAATACATTCAATATTGTGTGTTGTGCTCCAAGATTCTTTTTCTTCCTTGTGTTGTTTGTGTGCTTCTGTAGACCTCAAACTCCAACACTACTCTGCAGGTTTCCTTGCTTGCATTACGACCACGATTGGCATCTTTGGAAAAGAAGGGAGTTCCATCCTCTCCCCTACTCGTTCTTCCATGGCCACGTCCTTCTGCATTATAGAGCTTTGGACAAGAACAACATTTTTGCTTCATGATTAACCCTCGAAGGACCAAGAGTTGGTGCCCTTCCTATATCAGGGATTGTGCAGCTTCCTAGTTCAATCGTGACATGTTGTTTATTCATCCAAACCTGAAGAAGTCCACTCCTTAGGTTTAACTTGACTGCATGATCATAGATCCAATCTTGATCAAGGATGAGAGGCTCAATAAGATCTTCTTCATGAAACACCAGCACTTTGATCATCATTTGGACATGTTGAATGGAGATGGGAAGTTCCACCTCACCCATGCAAGGGGTTTCCAATCCTCCTAATCCTATAAGACAAGCTTCCATAGAATTAATGCACAATTCCATGTCATGGCAACAAGAAAATATGACAGCATTAGTGGCTGCCCCTGAGTCAATCAAGGCCTTGGTTGTCTTTGCAGGCATGCCTTGTCCTAAATCTATGGTTATGAAAGGGCATCTATCAATTATATGATGATAGGGAACACTCTTGGTTTGACACATAGCCATGTGATACCTTGGGACTTCGTAATTAACATGCCTAGGCTGATATATACCTTGTCTTCTCAAATTCATATGCCTGATATGCTCTAAGGCCTCTACATAGGCTTCTTCATGGATTGGTTTCTTTTCTTCTTTGAGCTTCTAGGCTATGTTGAGTTGACTTAGTATCTCTTTTGACAAAGGTTCTTGATAGATTTTCATTCCGTAACCACTAATGTAACTTGGTAATATCTCACCATCTAAGGTAGCTAGTTGAATGGTTCCACTTGTTGATATCTTGTTGATGATCATAGGTCCGTAGCCATGCTTCTCCATCTTTCAAGCATGCTGCTTCAATGTATATACCATGACTAGGTCACTGGCTCTCATGCCCTTATCTTTCACATGTGTGTCAAAGTATGCCTTTTTCCTTTTCTTTGTAGCATATATCCCTGTACCTACTCTCAATCTACTTTCTCCCAATCATTCTAAATCAAAGATCCTAGATGATAGCTCATGGACATTCCACAAATGCTCTTGTACCACCTTCAGTGTGGGTATCAAAAAGTTTGATGGTAGAACAACATTCTGGCCAAATACCATCTAGTAGGGAGTTGCATTGAGTATCATTTTATAGGCCACTCGATATGACCAAATAGCATGATGTAGCTATTTTTCCCAATTAGAATGTGTGTCATTAGCAAGCTTAGTCAAAATAGTGCATAGGATCTTATTTGTGCTCTTCGCTTGTCCATTGGCGTGTGGGTGGTATAGAGAAAACTTCTTGTGGATGAACATGAATTATTTTAGCAGGCATTCAATGACCTCGTTCAAGAAGTTGGTACCATGATGACTAACCAATTCTATCGGCAATCCATATCTTGTAAATATGTCTCAAATAAAAGCTTTTTGTCATTTGTGTGTGATTCTTTTTAGTTGCATTTACTTACTCAAAATTTTATTCCATTAATAAGAGAAACCATCTTACTAATCTATCGGTATTGCATGGCTTGTTCACAAGGTAGAGTAATGCCTAGTGATTCGTAAAGAATTTAAACTTATTTTCAAGAAAATAATGTCTTAACTTCTTGACCACATATACCATGCTTAATCCTTCTCTCTCCGTGGTGGTATAGTTTCTTTCTACTACGTTCAATTTTCTACTTGCATAGGCTATGGGAAGGTCAATGTTTCCTTCACTTGTGGGTTGTTCCAACACACAACTGATACCATAATTGGAAGCATCCATGTGAACATGGAATGGCGTGCTCCAATCTGGTGTTGTCAAAATTGGTGCTGAAGACAATCATCATTTGAGCTCATTGAAAGAGTTTTCACACACTTCATTCCACTCAAAGTTAGTCAAAAGGTTGTACACAGCTTTGGAATTATCGCATACATGTGGATAAAACGTCGGTAATATCCAAGTGACCCATGAAATCTTTTTGGACCATGGACCATACACCACGCTGAGAGCCATGGGGTTCCTACCCAGCAGGCCAAAAAGCCTCCCCATGTCTCAGGAAAAGTTGTCTGCATTGTTGCGTATGGCCCAATAGAGATGGCGCTCTTGAAGCTTTAGAATATCAATGGACCCACCAAAAATACATTGGTGAAGCTCTTGATGAAGGTGAGCCCTATAGCAGAGAAACTGAGGCCTACCTAGGCCATGGACATTCCATGAGAGCACCCTCATGGGGATGGGGCAAATTAAGATGCTCCAATAGTAGCGAAACGAGCCATATTCAAGGCAAGTTTGGATGGGGAATAATATGAGTTCAAACGTCCCCAATATGAAGTCAGCTTCTCTCACAGGACCCTACATAGAACGAGCCAAGTGGACTCACCAACCGCATGTGCCATCTCCAAGCTGATCTCCCCCTCATGTATATTGAAGTATCTGGGAGCAGTTCGAGTGTCTACAATCACATACAAGATAAGATAACTCTCTTGAGTGCTAGGAATAAAAAAAAAACTAAGCTACATCCCAAGCCCTGATGAATAAGTCAGTGAGATCCAGATCCCCAAGGTGGTGAGAGAATTCAATGACCTGCACACAAAAAAAGTGCAGTGCCCCCCCAAGAGACCAGTCCAATTATGTAGCCTTGCATAAAGTAAATGAGAAAGTGACAATCGACTCCAAGGCAATCATTCCATGGGAAGAAAGAGCAACAACATGGACCCTAACAGGTGCCTTGAGCAAATCCTCTCACCTACCAAAAAACCTCGCAAGCTCATAGCCAAAACTCTCCCCCTACAGACAGTAATCAAAGTTGACCAACCCCAATGGTATGGTAGTCAGGGGTGATGTGTCCAAGGAGAGGGGGGCATAGTGGAGACTGACCCCCGTGAACCACTAGGCTCACTTGAAAGTCTCTCTCAAGAAACTACTTAGGGTCAATAGGAGACACACCAAGCTATCGAAGAGGTCGCATAGAGGTGGAGGTCCTAGGAGAGGAAATTGTTGGGATGGGGATCGAAGGTGAAGGCCCAAGTGAGGGCACCAAAGAAGTAGGAATGTTAGAAGGGGGTCCTTGCTCCAACACCATGCCATGGTCCAGAAGACAATCCTCCTGAAGTGCATTGAATTGATTCTCCATGGGAATGAATCTCTCATAGGGTGATGGACAAGGCTACCGTCCAAATTGCTCCTAGCACCCAAGCTACCACCAAACTGTGCCACATGAAGAGGGAGCAATCATGAAAGTTGGGGCATCAGAACAATGATGAGATCCACCCTCCTCCTATGGTGAGGAACAAGAAGTAGCCAAGGAGGGGGATGGGTGAGGTGCTTGCATATGTGACTACAAAGCCTCTTTCCTAGAATTGTGTATGCTTCAACATCGAGTCCTTGAGGGGCATGCCTTCATAATGTGATCAACCTTGCAATAGGAAAAACACTGATTCAAATGGCCTAAATAATTGACCTTCTGAATCAACAACCCACCTGAGAGAAGCAAAAACTCAATCTTGAATGACAACTATGTGGGTAAGAAATGAGAATGTGTACTGAAGAAGGAACCATCACCTTGGCTACTATCAAGGGTGTAGTCCCTAGAACCTCCAAGAAAGTGCCAAGATATCCTCCTATCCAAGGCAACATGGGTAAAGACTCATGCCTAAGTCTAAGGAAGTAGGCCATCACAAGAAACCCAGGTGATTCCTTGGGGATGTAGGGTGAAGAAGAGGCTTCCAACATGTCAAAGCCATGAGTCTAGGGGAAGATAAAGGCTCTGACAACTTGAACTGTAATGGGAGATGGGGCGATTGTCCTGGTGGCGACCTCTAGAGATCGAAGCTCAACCTGGTAAAAGTTGCAACCCACACTCTAGATATAAGCTAGATTGCCAACCTCTGCAAGAAAGCTGCTCTGAAGAAGGTTCCTTAGCTTTCCACAATTGGGGCATAGTCCAATGATTTTGCTGATATCTGACGATGCTTGTGGACGTTCGACTTCTGAAACCAAACTCGCTCTGCCCTCATCGATAAGGGAGAGTTGGATGGACAATGGAGTGGAGTCGGGCAAGGGGCCTTCATTTGAGTCACTTTCAGGGGTGGGATATGAGACCATTTGCATTTGACACACACACACACACAAACGAGAAGAAAGAGTCCAAGTGGTTGCATACTCATGTGAATCACCAGGTTGAAATGTCCCAAAGTTCTTTGCATTGAATCTCGTGAACCAACCCTTGCATGATGTCATGTGAAATGACACATCGAAGTCAAGGATCCATGCCTAAGAAGGATATTCTCTTAAATCTCACCAATCATGGCTTCACTTCTTGAAGCTGCATTGTAGATTCGAGAGTTGTCTTGTCCTCTCAACATTCTATTGATTGTGTTACTATCTCAAGTGACATTCTAGTTTCACTCAATATCACATTCCTCCTTTGGTTTCTTTTTTTACCTTGTACCATGATATATCACTCATTTGGTTTTGTTTTTTACTTTTTACCATGCCTATTATCATTCCCTTGAGATTTCTCCTTAACCTTGGAATTGTAGAGGACCTTGCAATCTGTCTTCCTCCCATCCTGTGGTAGTGGTAACACTCCACCTCATGGGACTTCCCCTTTTTCTCATCCTTTTGTTCCTTTCTCCTTTTTACTTAGACCCCTTCCCTAATGCATGGAACAAGTGTGGTTCAATGCTAGAAGCCTTGGACTTTCTCCATATTTCCTCACTTTGCAATGCCTTGTAAATCTTAGTGTAAACTGATTTGCCATTTGGTGCACTCTTCTTGATTGATGTATTGAACATATCCCATGATTTGGGTAATGTGCATAATATCATAATGGAATTCATCACATGGTCTTCATTCAGCTTGTGTTCCTAAAGTTGAATGAGAATGGCATCAAACTTGTTGATGTGGGTCTCAATACCATCCATTTCTAACATGCAAATCTCCTACCACATCCTCATGAGATACATCTTATTGGATGTTGTGTTCTTCTTACAAGTGTTACATAGCTTCCTCCATGTTGCTTTATAGTCTCACACTCAACGATTGAAAAATAAATATTATCATCTAAATGTAGTTGGATTGTTGACCTAGACATCTAGTCAAGCTCTTCCTCATCATCATTGTCCAAATTTGCAGGTTTTGATGGCATGCCTCCTTTGAATCAGCAAGTCTATAATCTGATTCTTGCATAATGAAATCATTGTCCAAATTTGCAGGTTTTGATGGCATGCCTCCTTTGAATCAGCAAGTCTATAATCTGATTCTTGCATAATGCAAAATTTCAAACTTCTTAATTTCTTAACTATGTTTTCCCATGGATAGATATTTCTTTCCCATTCTCTAGGAACCTAAATCCTTTGAAGTATCTATAGATGAAGCCATTTCAATAACTTGGACCCAACTAAAACATGTTCTTGTCAAAGAAAAAGCCTCATCACTTAGTTAGTCAACACAATGAGCTATGAGGCTATAGATTTTAGTGTAGAATAAGCCTTGAATTCAGCAATATGCTTCTCATTAGGACCAGTGAGTATCATGTCATCAATATACACAACAATGATAAGAAGTGCATCATCTACATGCTTAACATATAAGGTTCTCTTAGTTGGAATGTTCTAAAAACCATGTGCAATTAAGTAGGCATGTATCTTTTTGTACCAAGCACCTGGTGTTTGCTTCAAACCATATAATGTCATTTTCAACCAAAGGCAACAAAGTGTCATACACATCTCTAGAGCTAACCGGTTTCCTTGGTACATGAAAGTAGTGGCTGAATTGCATCTTCCACAAAAACATCACGGCTGACCAAAATGTGTTTAGTTTGTGGATGATATAGATGATAGCCTTTGCTTTTAGAACTGTACCCAACAAAAATACATTTCACAGCTTTATCATCCAATTTCCTTTATTTTTGTTCAGGCACTAATGCATATGCCAACAACCGATGCAAAATGTGATCCCACCAAAGCTTTTCTCTCCTTGAAAAAATGCTCCCACTGAATTTAAGCTTCAACTGTAGTTGTACTTTGGTTTATCCCAATAACGGATGGATAGCCACTTGCATGGAGTTGTTTTGCACAAGAAGAAAATTATAGAGTGTATCACAATCCAAGCAGTAGGACGGCATAGAAGAATACAATTCACAAAGTAGGTGCCATAATAATTAAAAAGCACACATAGAGAAAGGAAAAAGCACATAGAGATCAAGGAAGAATCATATTATACATGAACACAGAGTTTCAATAAAAAATAAAGCATTGACCCTAAGGCCTTCTTGTAGTGGCTCTTTTATTATTGCTTCTACAAAGAATACAATGAATAGGGTATAGAGGAAGTCGATTGTAAATGCTAGAGTCATGACCAGCTAGCATGATTTTGCAAGCATACAACATGGCAAGATTAATGGTGATGTCTACTAACTACCTTCACTATCAGCCCTTGATAATGCACGTGAGTCCAAACTTCCCACTTAACACCTATTGTATGCCATCTAGAGATGCTCCCCTATGTCACCTAGAGTTACCGTAATATCTAACAAAAACCCCTCCTCCCTAGAGATGATCTACCTTTTGATGCCTTTGCTCTCATTGTCACTAGGTTCCAAGTGTCTTTCATTGGTCTCTTTTACCCCCTTATATTGGTGGAGGTTCTCTAAGGGCTCCCTTAACTACCCACTCTCACTCAAAGGTCAACTTCAAAAAAAGAAATATTAAAATCAATACATGATTTCTAAGAAACATAAGTGGCATGCATGGGATTCTAAAGGATCTTTTTAGCAAAATGGATAATTGGGCAAAAGATTATGTCAATGCAAATAGGGCTACTCAAGAGCTTTGGGGTTTTGAGAGGCTCGCTTTAGTTGTTGTCAATGGGATTCTTTTGCTAACACCTTTTATGAGGATATTATAGTGTTTTCTCAACTTGATTCATAATTTTGACTTCCAATTAGGCCCAAAATTGTAGGACAATTTCTCCAATGGTTTAGGCAAGATACTTTCCCTAAGTGTGTGTCAAGCGATTCCTCTAGGGATGCACTCAAGGAAATCATTGGACGTGATGTAGCCCTTTTTACATTTACTTCAATGGTGCTTTGATTACTTCTCGGCTTAGATGACTTGTCCGCTTGATATCTTTGCAAAATTAGAATACTTAAACTATATCCCTTGATGGTTGTCCTGACCATGTTTGGATTATTTATTACCGTTAGTGTCCATGTGAAAGACCAAATGGCCACCGGACACTTCTTTGTATATGTTCTTTAATAAAACATATAGTGGTCTAGTCAGCCACAGATTGGATGTTCGACCGCATTTGAAAGACCTAAGAAGTCTGTCTTTGTGCTCCTTGTGTACTGTGTTTTTCTTGCGTATTCTATAGCTTCTGTGCGGAGTACCGTGTGCGGCCCTAGGAGCCCAGTTTTCTACTCCGAGGATAGCGTCGTGAAGCTCTCGAGAAGGAGAGCGCACTGTGGTGCATCGCCATCAAATTACTTCACTGGTATTAGAGAAGTTTGATGCAAAAGCTTTGTTCCTTTTGTGCGAGCGAAGCAAGCATCCCCCGCCCCTCGGCTTTCTCCAAGGCGTACGACTAAGGCATAGACCAAGGCATAGACCTTGGCATACCTTGTCATCCAAGTCACTGAAGTCACCATTGGCGTCGTTGGCTACGTGCAAGGGAGGACCTCAACGATCAAGAAAGATAGAGGTTCTGGTACTTCTCGGGAGGTCACCCATGCTAGTACGGTTCCCCTCGGAGCTCGCTTAACCATGGCAATCTCTTGCCACTAAGCTACACTCTTGTGGTGTCTGAAGAAGGGGAACGACTAAAGTTAACATTACCTTGAACATGTTTTGGTCCCTCAAATCTTCATTCTTTGCTTTCAAAGCCTATTTCTAAAGCATTTTTGGGGTGTCTTTTGGAACCGTTTTGGAGTACTTTCGCACATAGTTCTTTTCACACAAGTCCAAGAAAACCAAAAAGAGTATTCTTTGTACTTCTTTGAAAATAAATATCAACCTTTGGGGCTGTGTTTTCAACCACACTCATAAAACTATAGGTTTCTCGAGAGGTTTTCAGTTTTGGTGGGAGCAACCTGTGCAAATTTATGCAGGCTTTTGAGCATAAAACATTAGAGTTGACAGACACTTGCAGGTGTTGTTAGCTAGTTTTTGGGTTATGCATTCAGCCTTTTAGTGTCATTTTACTACATATATTGATCACATGCACACCATGTACGCTTCTGTGGATACCGCTTATGTATGTCCATGTGGTCATTGATATAGTGGTTACGTTCTTGCATAAAACCTTTTATGTTTGATAAAGAGGGTCATGGTGTCTTAATTGGGAGACAGCCAGATGTAGGGGTCTCTTTGGTGATGCAGGTGGAAGACTTACCCAGCCTCGCCATAGGAGATGTATGATAGTTGTTCATATGTGCTCAATAAGCCTAGTTGGCTTCTATTGGGTAACTGATTATATGCAATGGAGTCAGTGATTCACTATGCAGGTAAACATGTCAGTACTTGCACTTTTATGATATTTTGACACTGGTCATATGCTCATTTTGCATAGGATAGTCTGAAAATTTGTTTCCATATTATTGGTTTAGTCAACTATATAGTGGTCGATTTACTCCTTGATACACTTATTCGTTGGTGTTTGGACTCTTCTAGCTCCATTATTATTCGATTCGGATCTCTACCATCATGGCATCAGAGGTCTCAAGCACATCTGGTGGATCATGGTCTAGTGTCAGTGCTCCAAGGAGGAGCTATAACTTCCAGGGCAAAGACCATTTTGAGATCCGAAAATTTGATGGCACAAAATTTGCTGTATGGAGGAATCAGATCAAAGATGTGCTAATTCAAAGGAGGCAATGGAAGCTAGTAAATGGAATTTCAAAGAAGCCTGTTGACATGGATGAAGATGATTGGGATGAGTTAGATGAAATGGCCATGTCTACCATTCGCTTTCACCTAGCAGATAATGTTTACTTTATGTATTAGACTTTGAAAGTGTAGAGGAGCTTTGGAAGAGTTATGCAATACATATGAAAAAGAGACAGCATCAAATAAAGTGTATCTGATGAGAAAATTATATGACCTTCGTATCAAGGACACACATAGTGTTGCTACTCATCTCAATGAGTTTGATGTTATATTCTCCCAGTTACAGGCTCAAAAGATGGACATGGATAATGAAATGAAAGCAGTATTGTTGTTATGCACCTTGCCATCATCATGGGATACATTTTGCACAACTATTAGCAATAGTGCACCTGGTGGTAAACTTGTCTATGATGACATATGTGGAGCACTCTTGAGTGAGGAGATTCATAGAAAATCTATGGTTGGCACTCAGAGTGGAGATGCATATAATGTTTGTGATTCTTACCAAGGAAAGAATCAGCAACGTGGCAGGAGCAAGAACAAGGAAAAGAATGGTCAATGGAATAAGAGTAGAAGTAAATCAAGGAAGAGGGATATTGAATGCCACTATTGTCATAAGAAAGGACATATGAAGAAAAATTGTTATGCATTAAAGAATGCTAAAGGTAAAGGATAGAATGTTGATGGGCATGTTAAATAGTTACCTGCACTATCTACTTCGATTGTGAAAATTGAAGAAATTAATGCTTTCTGATGATGCTAATGTGCTGACACTTGATAGTAATGTGCCAACTTAGGCTCTTATGGCTGATTCGCTTTCCCACATGTGGCTGCTAGATTATGGTGCTTCTTTCCATGTGAGACCACACAGAGAATGGTTCTCTAATTATGCAGCAAAGTCTTTTGGTACCGTGAGACTTGGTGACTCTTACAAGTGTGACGTTGTGGGGATTGAAGATGTGGTTATGCAATTCATTGATGGTTCAAAATTTACTATGCACAATGTATGCCATGTACCTCAGTTATCTCGTAGTTTGATTTCAGTTGGTCAACTTGATGACCTTGGTTACAAGGTGGTCTTCTATGCTCAGTCTTTTCGTATATCAAAGGGCAATATGGTTATTGCAAAAGGAAGCAAGGTTGGCTCACTTTATCCTTTATTTGTATCATAGAAAGAACACTTGTTGGTTGTTACTAAACAGCCTATGGCTTGTATTTGGCATGGTCATTTGGGCCATATATCTCGTAGTGGAATGGAAAATCTTTCTCATTCTGACTACTTACCTCTGTTATCTTTCTTTGATTTTTCATTTTGTGAGCATTGTCAATATGGAAAGCAAACCAGAAATGTGCACAGAATGCACATTGACTCTTCAATTCAGCCTTTGGATCTCGTTCATACAGATATGTGTGGTCTTATGCCCACTAGGCTCTTTACTTTGTCACTTTCATAGATGATGCTACTAGAAAAGTTTGGGTATATCCTATCAAATCGAAGGATGATGTATTCCCTAATTTCAGAAAATGGCTTGCTTCAATTGAGGCTGAAAAGGAACTAAGCTTAAGCCTTTACGTTTAGATAATGGGGGTGAGTATACCTCACATGAATTCAACCTTTTCTGTCAATCTAGAGGGATTCATAGAGAGTTTACAGTTTCTTATACCCCATTACAGAATGGTGTAATTGAAAGGATGAATAGAACTATTCAAGATAGAGTAGTTTCTATGTTGCATCATGCAAACCTCTCACAAGGTTTTTGGCCAGAAGTAGTATTGACTGTAGTTCATGTGATTAACCTTTCACCTAGTACTGCCAAAGGTGTGAAAGTGGCATAAGAGTTATGGATAGGGGAAGACCATTCAGAACGGTCTGCACAAGTGAGCTATCTGGTATAACCTCATCAGCAGGAATCAATTGTTACTTCAAGTCTTTGATCTTTGTTAGGAAACTATCCATAGAATCACCTTCATTCATGTGCTCACTCTCCAATTGTTTTCGGAGGTAAGCAACACGAGCCTCATTCCTAGCTTGGTAGAATGTGGTAAGTGTATCCCAAGCATCCTTAGCTGTTCTGCAAGAGCGAATATGAGGAATAATGGCACGTTTGATAGACAAAGCTATGAATGCATGTGCACGTTTGATAGACAAAGCTATGAATATGAGGAATAATGGCACGTTTGATAGACAAAGCTATCTCTGCCATCCCAACGAATCTGCTCTGTAGTAGGTGCAACAGAAACAATAGCACGAACAGGAATCTGCAGAATATCATCTTCGATACCATCTCCGATACCATCTTCATTAGCTCCAGCACCTGTATTTGCCGTACCTATAGGCAGAGGTGTAATAGGACGTCTTTCAACACCCTGCACAATGTTCCACAATCCTTTTGAAACCAATACATGTCGCATCATATAAGCCCATAATGGGTAGTTGGTACCATCCAACTTATCCTCAACAGCCAACATACGGAATACATCACTGCTTTCAGCCATGGCCGGTGACTAAAATACGTTGATGCAGAAAATTGACTATATCTCAAAAAGTTGAACAAAACTGCCCCAACGAATTCTGCTAGACCTGTAGCAGACTTCGAGACGCTTATACTGGCAAATAGAAACTGGTATATACCTTTGGCACAAAAAGATGAAATAGCCTGCAAAAGCACTGCGATAATGCGTTCGGAGGCCGAAACACCCTGAGTATGCTCACCAAATTTCGTGCGAATCTGAGACTGCAAACGGAGGAGTGTCGATGGCACCCTAGATGAAACGAGGACCTACTCTGATACCAATTGTTGGAGATAGACGTCTTCGGAAGCATGCGAACAACACAAGGAAGAAGAAGAAGCTTGGAGCACAACACACAATACTGAATGTATTACTAGAGAATGTACAAAGATAAGTAGCCCATTAGGGCAATAGGCGTATATACAAGTCGGAGGAAAAAAAATCCTAAAGAGGGAAAAAAGTGCCCCGGCGGTCCTAGTGTGTTCACACACATCACTACCTAAATATATCAACAGTTTTTGATATATTCATGTATTGGTTTGCCACTATGTGGAAGGAATAAGTGTGGTTGTCCTTAAGATGATTTCTTCTAGTTTGTTGTCCTCAAATCAACTGGTCTAGCTCCCATGATTTGCGCGACCTCCATTATCCAAGCTATTCCCTATCCAATTATTAGAATGATTCCAATTATGGGTTGAACTAGTCTCTTTTATCTTTGTAGAGTTCCCTAGGTAATGTGCAATCTAAAATTTTATGGATGTCTATGTAGAATGATTCACCAAAGCACATAACATTACTGGTGCTAGGTTTCTAAATATTAAAGGTTGTAAAAATAGTATTATTGGACTACTTGTTACATGTATATAGCTAATATTGAGCTTGATTACTATTGGATTGGTAGGATTATAAAAACTATCACCAAAGTATTGATGATACCTAGCAAGAAATAATAAAGAGAAGCTCACTTGGATGACCTCATTATTATTTGACCAACTAATGCTATCATACATACATTTAATGTTAATATTCATTGGTATATAGTCTGTCTTATTTCTATATAAAAGCTAGACCACCTATACTCCTCTAGTCTATGCTCGTATTAGGCTTAAAAAGAAATGTTTTTGAAACTTAATTATTTTTGTAGATATGGTTTGCATGATTATTACTAGGATAGTAATTGATTATCTAGGAAAAAGAAGTGAAGCACACAATTGATTTAGCATGTTAATAATGAATTTTATTCTATATCATGGAATGATTTTTTGGATAGTCTATCAATAGGATTTATCAAAGTTTTAGTTCTTTTTGAATCATTACTACACACAAATGGAGTCTATCTTTATAGAATGTCTTATACTCTTAATCGTCTCTATGATTATCATAGTCAATGGAAGACATTTTTTATGGTTTAAAAATATATTTGGTTAATATGGAAATAGTTTCAAGTGATATGCACTTTTGTATTACAAGTAGTAGCTTGGAATCTTGTCTCTTGATAGTCTATTAATAAATATTCTTATTTTTGCTCATTGCCACATGCGAACATGTATAAGTTTTGATGAAGGAATTTTTATCTCCCACAGTATCATTGCAGATACAATATGAAGTTTCTATTAATGTCATGATTATGGTGAATATGAAACTGATTATTTAGCATAGCATACTAAGATGGAAGCACAAAAATTATAGCATGAGGGATTAAGCGTCATGAATGTAGATATTATAAAGGATGTGACAAATTGATGGGAAATTTTAATACAAAGTTTTCATCCATCTCGCAATGAGCTATGTTGTTCATTGCCCATGCACGACTTCTTAGTCTAGAGTATTAGTCATCTTCCTTTAGTATAATCTTAGCATGATGAAAAGTCTGACTTTACTTTAGTTAAGTATAATCCAAATTCTTATATGTTTTCGGCTCTATTCTATTTGTGATGACTAAGATGAACAAGAAAGGGAAAATGCTAACTTGAGAAGGTAGTGTCTTATAGAAAAGTGTTTGGGATGACATTGACATTTCTTGTTAATTACAATGCAACATCCTTAAATTCTCACAAGTTCTTGTTTAGTGTTTTCCATAATCTTTTTATCTTACAGTAATATGAATTAAGGCTCATTTTTTACGACGAGCTAATAAGTAGTTTCTTCCATAAAAATTGGTAAAAACGAGTTAAGTATTTTCCATTGTCATTCTTGATTCATAAACATGCACTAGAAGAGGTATTGTGCCACCATGAAAGTGTACATATGGTTGTAGGGCTATTTCTATTTTATAGGCTTGTGCTGAAGCCATCAATTATGCGTCAAAGTACAACTATTTAATAACAGTCCCTCAAGTCCATGGTCCATTTTGAGGAGCACGATTGTCATCTCTCTAATTTGCCTCATCAAACAGAAGCGGAGCCTATCGTGGACAAGATTTGAGATATGCATGGTATGATCATGGCCCAATTTATTCTAAGTACCATCTATTTTTGGACTTTATAGGCTGAATCAAGATGGGTAGAATAATCAGGGTGGATTAAACATCCTTAACTATGTACCAAGGACTAGATCTTAGAGGGGAATTAATGCATAGTATAATCATAGCCCAATTTATTTTAAGTACCATCTATCTTTGGACATTATAGGCTAAATCAAGATGGCTAGAATAGCCCAAGTGAATTAAACATACCTACCTAATGTATCATTTCTCTATGTGCAAACTGGGAAGCCATAGCACAAACATGTGAACTAGGTGGATTCTAAGCATCTCCAACTGAATTTCTATCTTGGTTCATTTCTATGAACCACTTGTGCATGGACCTAACAAAATGGATGGATACTCTACAGTTCAAAACTTTGAAAACTCTCTTGGAATTCAGTTGAACTTGCTCTGGATAAATGAATTTTGAGTTTGACCAAAATATCTAACTCGAGTGATGCTGCTATGGTTAACTCATAACCAACATCCACTTACCTATTACACAATTAGAGGACTATAGTGTCCAATATGAGATTTATGGTCCTAATAGAATGTAGGAAAGAAGTGTCTCCTCACTCTTTTCAACCCAACTCTTGATTACACTAAAGCAAGTCTTGAATGAATTTCATATTCTCAAATTTAGGACATTGTGTCAAATACTTGATCTTGAACTTCAACTAAAGCATTCATTACCTTTAAGTATGGCATCCCATATCACCATACCCACTTTGATGTTGATGTAAAACTTAATATTCTTGACCATCAAGCCCATGTCCACACCATTGTGCAATGAATTCCACTTAAACTTAATCTTCTTAAGATTAAAACCCTGTACTAGAAACTCATCAGTGTGCCAATTTGTAATAAGAGGAACCTATGTGCTACATAACACCTTGCAACAAGGTTGAATTGTTCTTGTCATAACATCAAAAATTCCTTGGAAAATACTTCTAATGCATACAACTATCCTACAACTTTGTCATGCATATGTGGAAAACAAAGAAACCACTGGTGAACTGTGTATGTGCATGTGACTAGATAAACCTCACCATCCTCTTGAACAAATAGAAAACCTATATGCAGATCATAATGGTGTGTCAAAAACCACATGGAACCACATAGGTGATATCCAAAAAATGGACATAGTGAATTTTCAATATGTATATATGACCTATATAAAAGACATTTTAACTCAAATGAATGATTGAATTAAATCCAAATTCCAAAATTTACACTATAGGAGGCCCTAGACATTGATGCATACTGCATGGAGAATTATCAATAGTAGCCCAATAACAATGATGAATGCTCTTACTATAGAGAGTAAACACATGGAAGCAAAATGAAAAGAAGAGTGTACTCACAAAATGAAAGAGTGTGAGAGGCTCAAAGTTAGTAGACCAAGAAATGTGTAAGCTCACAAGGATGATAAATGGGTTTGACAAGAGCAATAAGTAGGCTCTACAATCTGCTAACCAAATGAAAATTGGGGGAGAGGCCCTCCTTATATAGAGTTGGAGGAGGCTCTCCAATTACATCACATGTTGGATAATTCCCTGAAGGAGAATGATACAATGCTAGAAGCAAATGGCAAGTTACCCAAATACAAATGAGATACAACTAAAATAATCCCTCCTTATATAGCATTAGAGGATGCTCTCAAAAAAAATGACATGTGGGATAACTGCCCTTGAAGGAGAATGCATACAATGGTAGAAGCAAATGGCAAGGTACCCAAATACAATGAGATACAACTAAAATAATATGAAATGGAGTGTTTCATAGATACAAAATGGAGATGCACTTATATGGATAAAAATGGAAATGAATTAGATGAATTTATGTCTGCAATACTTACCACAACTAAGAACTATACAAGAAAAAACCTTTTAACTTGAATGAATGATTGAATAACATTCCAATAAAAATGTCGAATGTTCTTACCACAAATAAGACCTATAAAAGAAACATTTTAACTCAAATGAATTGCTGAAACCTTTCAACTCGAGAAAATTATTCTTTGTGCTTATTTTATAAATACTGTATAAATAAGAACAAAGAATAATCTTCTCAAAATTCTTAAACATGTAGAATTAAACACTATGCCAAAGAAATTCAAAGAAACTCCAAAAATTCACCAAAAACCTTTGTTGAACAAGATTTAAGAAGCCCAAAAAAAGCTTTCAAGCACGAGATAATGCTCAATGTAAGACCAAGCCCTATATTTCCACTTCATATATCACCAAGTGAATTTAGAATAGTGGCAAAACGCTACAAGGAATACGGGCATATAGCGACGGTTAAGGCGACACAATTTCATCGCTATAAAATTGCAAAATGCATCGTAATGAGCATCGCGCGCAGACCGTCGATTAAACGATGAGCCAAACAACGTTTTTTGCGACTTGTGGCATGATGGGGTCTGTGACGCTCGCATAGAGCGTCGCTAACATGACGGATTTAAAAAGCATCGTATAAGCGATGCTTTGTATGTCACATAAGCGACGCTTTTTGGCGTTGCATAAGCGACGCTAAAACATGTCGCTTATGCGATGCCAACTTGACGTGTAGCATCGCTTACACGACGGTCTGTTGATGGAAAAAAAATAAAACATTGGAGGCTCTTCGATCGGCATTTTCACGCATCTGATCGAGGAGCTCTCCAACGTTCGCAATTACGCTGTGCTTACGAGCTGAAGCAAGTATATGTAGAATTGTTGTTTTGCCTAAGCTCTCTCTTATTGTCTCCCTCTGTCTCTGTTTCTCTCTTTCTACATCTTTCTCTCTTTGAATTCTCTCTCTCTCTCTCTCTCTTTATTGCAGGTTATTCAAGAAGCTAACCAAGCAAAAAGTATGGCTAACTACTGTAAGTACAATTTCTATTCTTTGTATATCATTTGAATTGTGTTATTTTGATGCAAATGGAAATGCATCCACATGCACATGCATGTTTCATACATATACACATGCATATACATACATTATACACATATATACACATATATATGCACATACGTACACACACATATACACATGCACACACGCATGCACATACCTACATATACACATATACATGCACATACACACATATACACATATACACATATACACATATACACATAGAGTTACACATATACATGCACATACATATACACACATATACACATGCACATGCACATACTCATACACACATATACACTTACACATACACATGCACATACATACATATACACACAAGTACACATGCACATACATACATATACAGACTAAGAAGAATGCTGAATCTAAAGCTTACTTGGAATCCTAGGCTTGGTTCTATTTTACGGGCGTCCTTATGCATGAACAATAGCTACAGAATGCCTTCATTCATAAAAAATGTCATTATGAAAGTATTATTGTAATTAATACACATGTAGCATATGATCTCATTACATAAATTTGTAATTAACGTTTTCGAACAAACTTTAAAATTACTCTTACAAGTCTCATTGCCAGCGGAGTGCTTCTGTCATGGGAGCTAGACGTAAGACTGAAACATACAAAGGCCTTCATTGTCCTTCCTCTGGGGCTAGCCGTCCTCCTTCATCACCGCTCCCGTTCTTGAACCTTCCGGCGGAGGAGCTTGCTGCTGTGATTTTCGGCTGTGACCATGCGACTTACAATGAATGTGTCACACAGCTTCTGTTTGGTATACTTTATCTATCCTCTTACTTTCTATCACAGATATACGTCTCTCCCTTTAAACCATAATGCATCATATCATGGTTTGGATTTCTCATTTTGAGATTCCACTATGCTTTTGATAGTATGTTTTTCCACATCCTGGTCATATGGACACCATTTCCTTCTGTGCCCTTATTTCTCTCTCTCTCTCTCTCTCTCTCTCTCTCTCTCTCTCTCTCTCTCTCTCTCTCTCTCTCTCTCTCTCTCTCTCTCTCTCTCTCTCTCTCTCTCTCTCTCTCTCTCTCTCTCTCTCTCTCTCTCTCTCTCTCTCTCCACATATTATTGCATGTTCATGTGTGTGCATGTTTTTAGTATGGCTTTCGTGCGAACGCAGAGAAGAATGCTGAATCTAAAGCTTACTTGGAATCCTGGGCTTGGTTTTATTTTACGGACGTCCTTATGCATGAACAGTAGCTTGATCATTAGCTTTTGTGCATGTCCAGGCCTTCGAGCTTCTCATATCAGCTATGTTAAGAATGTCTGAACAGGGATGCCACTATTTTTGTTTAATTACATTGATAAAAAGTTGCATGGTATTTTTGAGGCAGACAGCTATGGAGAGATGAACATCAATCCATATGCCTGGACTGATGGGAAGCAGAAGACATAGTTTACAGCTCAGGTTCTTTGCTTAGATTTAATAATATCTGATATTACATTAGGTCACAAGCAAGACGAGAAAGCCACAATGCTTCCTTACATGCCTGACTTGCTGCAACATACTTTGCTTCTGTGGTGGAAATAGTTGTACATTCTTGAAGACGAGATCTCCAAGAGATAGCACCTCCAAAAAAATGAAAAATGTACCTTGATGTACATTTATGATTGTCTACACAACAAGCATAATCAAAATCTGTGTAACCAATAATGGATGCTTTCCCTCTACCTAAGCATAGACACTTGTCCTTAGTCCCACTCAGATATCTCAAAATCATCTTGATCGCTTCCCAATGTTTCTTGCCCGGATAAAACATATATATGCTCACAACTCCCACTGCAAATGCAATTTTTGGTCTCATAGCTACCATAGCATACGTGAGACTAATAGGGAATTTTGTTCATGAATTCCTTTTCCTCATCCGATTTAGGGCAATCATCCTTACTCAATTTCACATATGTGGGTAAAGGTGTACTCAATGCCTTTCCACCCTGCATATTGAACCTGTGAAGTACTTTGGATATGTACTCACTTTGAGACAAGTATGTGCATCTTTTACTCCTATCACAAGTAATGCACATGTGAAGAATATGTCTGACATCCCCCAAATCCTTCATATCAAATGTCTAACTCAACCTATTTTTGAGAATTGACAAGTCATAAGAGGACTTCCCAGCAATCAACATATCATCAACATAAAGTATCAAGCATATCAAGCTTCCATCTGAGCATCTCTTTGTGTAGAGACAATGATCCTCATTGCTTCGAGAATAGCCTTGAGACTTCATAAAAGCATCAAACTTTTGGTACCATTGTCTAGGGGACTGTTTAAGTCCATACAAGCTCTTCTTGAGCTTACAAACTAGACTTTCCTTGCTAGGAACTACATAACCCTCTGGTTGTTCCATGTAGATCTCATCTCTAAGATCTCCATGCAAGAAAGTAGTTTTCACATCCATTTGGACTAGCTCTAAGTCCTCCATTGCAACGAATCCAAGCAACATGCGTAGGGTAGTCATCTTGACCACCAGAGAAAAGATTTCCTTAAAATAAACACCATGTTGTTGCTTAAAACCCTTTGCAACAAGTCATGCTTTATACTTTGGAGAAGCACTATCTGATGTGAATTTCAGCTTATATACCCATTTAGATGGTAAAGTTTTCCTACCCTTTGGCAAAGGTACTAAATCCCAAGTACCATTCTTGTGAATAGAATCCAGTTCACTCTTCATGGCACACTCCCACTTGACATGATCCTTTGTCTACATAGCCTCTTTGTAGCATCACCGACATCTATTAGCATAACAAAATCTAAACCTGGAACATATCTACCAGGTGGATGTGAGACACGTGCAGAGCATGTCAATGGTTGCTGAACAGGAACATTTGTAGACTGGTCTGATCGGACATTCTCTTGAACATCCTTATGTGCAGCATTTTTATGCATGCTAACTCGAGGACGAGTATCCTCAAACACCAATCTTCTCACTTCAACCTCCTTAATGGGTTGTTTATGCATCTTAGACTCATTGAAAATGACATCACTACTTCTGATCACTAACCGTGTTTTAGGATCCCATAAGCGATATCCAAATCGTCCTTCTCGACCATATCCAAGAGAAATGCATTCCTTTGACTTATGGTCCAACTTTTGTCTAAGATTCTTGGGTATATGAACATATGCTTCACACCCAAAAACTCAAAGATGATCATAATATGGTGGCATAGTTTTGCTTCTACTCTTCGGTTGATGATGAAAGGCAATCCAAATGCCTTGTCATTTGAGGAGTTAGTATCTGTTCTGTTGCTGGAAGATCAGTCCAGGCAAAACAGGTCCATTATGCGATTGCAGATCAAGCTTTCCTGGCTAGTCAGAAGGGCAAAGGAAAATGGAGCTCTTCAACTAGTAAGTAGAAATCTGCTAATTCTGCATATTCGAAGAAGGAAGATAAAGATGAGAAGAAATCAGAAAAGCAGAAATTGTTTTGTAAGTACTATAAAGGGAATGATCATATCATAAAGAACTGTCCAAAACTGGCTGCTAAAGAGGCAAAGAAGAAAGAGACTGGAATGGTTGTTGCAGAGGCCTCTACACCAAAAACAGAGTCTGCAAATCTTGTGAAGGAAGAAGAATGGGCATTTACTACTGTCTGCAGTTTTGACCCATCTTCTCATGATCAATGCATGTATGCAGTAGACTCAGATGTTTGGTACTTTCACAGTGGGGCAATCAAACATATTACCTCGCAGCGCAGTTTCTTCTCTTCACTCGAGCCTGCCCCTACAGGGAATACTGTTACATGCGCCAACAACTCCTCTTATCCTGTTATGGGAGTTGGTAAGATCATTTTGACTACTGTTGATGGTAGTTCTTTACTTTGTCAGATGCTTTATTTGTGCCAGGGATCAAGAAGAATCTGTTATCAATTTCTGCATTAGCCAAGATTGGCTTGATTGTGAAATTTGTTGATGACAGATGTATAGGTCATGATCTGTCAAATGGCGATGTTATTATTGCTTCTGGCATTTTATGTCATTGGCTGTATAAGCTCATAGACTATGAAAGATCTGAAAATGATTTGGCATGTGCAGTAAATGATTCTCAGGCTCTGTCAGATGCAAAGCTTTGGCATGCACGCTTTGGTCATTTGAATTTGGCTAGTTTGCTACGCCTGCAGAAATCTGAAATGGTGTCCTCTTTGCCCAAACTTGAGGCACCTGGAAAACATGTTTGTGAAGGCTGTATTTTGGGCAAAATGAAGCGTTCCTCCTTTCCAAAAGATGGTTCAGTTCGAGCTACACAGAAATTGCAACTTGTACATAGTGATGTCTGTGGTCCTATGCAGACACCCTCTTTTGGAAATTACCTTTACTTCGTGACTTTCATTGATGATTTTTCTAGGCATGCATGGGTATATCCACTCAAAGTAAAGTCCGAAGTGTTCATGTGCTTTAAATAGCTTTTGGTTTTGGCTGAAAATCTATCAGCATGTAAAATGGGCACCCTCCGTTCTGATCGAGGGGGGGAATACATGTCTTCTGATTTTAATGCATTTCTGGCTGAACGTGGGATAAAACACCAATGTACAGTGCCGTATACACCTCAACGGAATGGAGGTGCTAAACAAAATAACAGGTCACTCATGGAGATGGCGAGGTGCATGGTCAAGAGTCAGGCTTTACCACATAGTTTCTAGCTTGAGGTTGTCATGTGTGCAACATATGTATTGAACAGGTGTCCCACTAAAGCGTTGCAGTCTATCACTCCATATGAGGCTTGGCATGACCGCAAGCCATCTGTTGCTCATCTGCGTGTTTTTGGTTGTTTGGCATATGCACTAGTGCCTGAACAACATCGCAGAAAATTGGATGATAAGGCAGTAAAATGTATTTTCGTTGGGTACAGTTCTGAAAGTAAAGGCTATCGTCTGTATCATCCACAAACTATTCTGGTTAGCCGTGATGTTGTCTTTGTGGAAGATGCTATTCAGCCATTGCTTTCATGTACTAAGGAGACATCTGTTAGCTCCAAAGACATGTATGATACTTTGATGCCTCTTTTTACAAGTGGACAGTCTAGTGCTGGTCCTAATGAGGTAACTTCTCAGCCTTTGCAGGTTTCATATGATGATGCAGATCACTCCATTTCTGATGCAGATTTACATGATGCACTTGTTGATGAGAGAGCTGATATTGAGCATGCAAAAACTATGCCAAAATGGCTGGTATAGACTTTGCGTGACAGCAAATTAGATGCACCTTTATCATATCGTACTCGTTCAGGCTCTCATAGTGCCTCCTTTGCATCAGATTGCTATGCTATGGCTGCGTCTAGTCTCTGTGATGAGAATGAGTGTGTTTCTTTTGATGAAGCACAGAATTCAAAAAATTGGATGGTTGCTATGCAATCTGAATATGATGCTAAAATGAAGAATGGTACATGGTCTTTGTGTGACTTGCCTCCTGGCAAGAAGGCCATTGGCACTAAGTGGGTATACAAGCTGAAGTGTAAACCTAATGGTACAGTTGACAGTTATAAGGCTAGGCTTGTTGCAAAGGGTTATGCGCAGGAAAGAGGCATTGATTTTGATGAGACCTTTGCACCTACATGTCGTATGACTACTGTTCAGAGCATTTGGGCACTTGCAGCCCATCATGGTTGGAATGTACATCAGTTGGACATTAAAATAGCATTTCTGAATGCTTACTTGCATGAAGAAGTGTATGTTTTTCAGCCCCGTGGCTTTGTGCAAAAAGGGCATGAAAACTAGGTGTGCAGGTTAAAGAAGGCATTATATGGTTTAAAGCAAGCACCACGTGCTTGGTATGAGAAGATACATGCCTATCTGGTTGCACATGGTTTTGAGAACAGTCCAACTGACAGCACCTTATATGTTAAACATGCTAATGATGTGCTTCTGATCATTGTTGTCTATGTTGACGACATGCTGCTCACTGGTCCTATTGAGAAGCATATTGCTGATTTCAAGGCTGATTTGCATGCCTCATTTGAGTTGTCTAATTTGGGGCATTTGCATCACTATTTGGGCATTCAATTTATGCAAGGTGATGGTGGAATGGCTTTCTGTCAAACGAAATATATTGACACATTATTGCAGTGTTTTGGCCTTGAAGACTGTAAGCCTATTGCCACTCCTATGGAGACAGGTTTACGATTGAGTCTTCATGATGTTGGATATGCATTTGATGTTGTTCTCTATCAACAGGCTGTTGGATGCTTGATTTACTTATGCATTACTCGGCCAGATATTCAGTTTGTTGTCTCACAGATGAGCAGGTTTATGCATTGCCCAGGAGTCACGCATTGGAAGGCGGTTAAGCGCATCTTTCGCTACTTGAGTGGTACTCGGCTACTTGGGTTGTTTTATCCCAAGCGGGGATCACTACTGCCAGATTTGCATGCTTTTTCTAACTCGGATTGGGCTGGTTGCTATGACACTCGTGTGTCCACCAGTGGTTTTTGCTTCATGCTTTGTAGCTCGTGTATATCTTGGTTGAGCAAGAAGCAGCCTACTGTGGCCACTTCCAGTTGTGAGGCTGAGTATAGGGAAGCTTTCATAGCGACTGTTGAGTGTGTGTGGCTCAGACGCCTTATGGCTGATTTTGGTGTTGGCCAGTCTTTTGCCACCACCATCTTCACTGACAGTCAGAGCGCATTGGCAGTTGCGAGGAACCCTGTGTTCCATGATCGCACTAAGCACATTGAGGTACATTATCACTATGTCAGGGAGAGGTTCTCTGCTGGGGAGATCAGCTTGGCATATGTGCCCACGCAGGAGAACATTGCAGACCTTTTCATGAAGGCTCTGCCTAGGGAGAAGTTTGAAGCTTTCCGCAAAGCTTTGGGCTTACTTCCTTTTGTGGAGTGATCTCCACATAGCTTGGCACTTCCTTATACATGAGTGCCAGCCCCTTGTTCACCGCATCACTCCCAGGGGGGATTTGTTGATATATTTAGGTAGTGATATGTGTGAACACACTAGGACCGCCGGGGCACTTTTTTCCCGTATGCCTATTGCCCTAATGGGCTACTTATCTTTGTTCATTCTCTAGTAATAAATTCAGTATTGTGTGTTGTGCTCCAAGCTTCTTCTTCTTCCTTGTGTTGTTCGCGTGCTTCCGAAGACGTCTATCTCCAACAAAAACAAATCAAAAGGTGGTAACAAAGGAAGGTACTAAAAACCATGGTTCACCACAAAGTAGCTAAATACAGGTTGTTATAAGTGTAAGAAGATAGATTACAACAAAAGAAAGGTAGGTTGTGGCATGCTTTCTCTAAAGCTAATATGCTATTGCCCCATGTAACATACGAGAAAAGTATGTTTGAGAATATCTATCTAAAGAGAAAACATTTTGGGAGGGAACTCCACTACGATGAATTGTGTGGGTGTCGTGTTCATTAATTAGTGTGAATGTACATATATGACTTTGACTAAACAATTTCTTAATGTGTCGATCAAGTTTATTTAAAAGAAATGTCTCTAAAGTCTTTGTGGCATCACTTATTTTTCTAAATTTGTATGAAACCAAACCAATACAACATGCTTGATTCTTATCACCTTGACACATCTATTAGCTTGAAACAACCATTTCAAAAAAACTTCAAAGAAAAAAATGTCAATTCTAATTATCAATCTCTTCCTTGTAATATACTATCTTGTTTCCATATGGCTTTATATGAAATGAAGGAACCACAAGGTTTAAATCCATAAAGATTTCATGAAATGGGTTCCAACCCAAAGAAATCTATAAATATTTCATGACATTATTTATGGGTTCCAACCCAAAGAAAGAGTTTTCTTATTTCCTTTTTCTATTTGTAATACATTTATTGCAAACACAAAATAACATGCTAAAAAGTCTTATTGCATTAATAAATTTATAAACTATTATTTAGTATAATAAAGACATCCTAAAAAGTTTGCATCACATTATTATATAATAATGAATAAGGCGATTCATTGAGAGGGGTATTACGGATAAGAATAATAAGGATCTCCCTAAGGCAAGTCCAACAATCTATCAATTTAGAATTTCTATAAGAGATACTATTATGTGTGACCGTTCTCTTTCTAAATTCCTCAAATGTCGTAGTTATAATTATTCATAATGATGCACTAACCAAAAATGTTTGTGTACAAATGGTAAGTGATTGCATGTACAGAGGATGCTAGCAACTTTACTTAAAGAGGCGTGTGACTTTGGTAGGAATGTACATCAAAATATCTACACACTATATTCATAAGTTTGCCTTTACAAAGCCTCTAGACTAGACTTGCATTGTTTAATGTACAATAAACTATGTATGTATGCATGTATGTATCTATGTATGTATGTATGTATGTGAATGTATGTATGCATCTATGTATGTATGTATGTATGTATGTATGTATGCATGCATGCATGCATGCATTTATGCATGCATGCATGCATGCATTTATGCATGCATGTATGTATGTATGTATGTAGGTATGTATGTATGTATGTACGTATGTACGTACGTATGCATGTATGTATGTATGTATATATGTACGTACGTACATATGTATGTATGTATGCATGCATGCATATATGTATGTATGTATTTATAGCCACCCCTTTCCCAAGGGATGGACCGCATGGTGGAGGATTTCTAGACTAAATAACCAAAATAGTGTACAATAAGTGATACAATAAAATGAATAAGTGGTGCTCATCAAAATGGTTGGAGAGTTTGAAATGATTTGAGGGGCTGTCTTTGGTCATGCACTTATGTTTCCCATCAAAGTGAAAACCATATTTACACAAAGAAGAAACCAAATGTTAGCAAAGTTAATAGATACAAAGTTCTTTTTTACATCAATAGCCACCTAAAAGTTCATCTCAATATGAGGGATATGTTTGCTTGACCGTTGCTTATAAGTATATCATAAAATCGATTTTGCATATCCCCCGATCAAGAGGGATAAGGGACAAATAACAAATTACATATGTTTATATGCTCAACCTTGCAATTTCAAACACTGATACATAATTTACTTTATGAAACACTTGAAGGCCAACATCCAAAATATATCATTGTTTAATAGGGCTTGATATATCACCATAATTAAATATAATTTAAATAGTAAACTACAAAAAGAATAATAAGAAGAGAGATAAAGATACATTGTATCTTTATATTCAACAAATTTGTTTGTCAAATACAACATTCTAAATACATACAAAAGAATCTTTAATATTATGGATGTCGCCATGCAAAACTGAGAAGTCATCAAGAAAGTTTGGATCAAATCCCTAGAACATGTAAGGTGAAGAGAACTATATTAAGGTACCTGCCAACCAACTCAACAATAATATTAGTAAGAACAAAAACATCGATAGGGGTGACAAGTACAACCACCATGCTCAGTTCTTATCGCATTCACACCTTGGCATGTCCATTAGCTCAAAACAAATGTGTCAAAAAACATGACATGACAACATGTACAACATGACATGCCTATATTACCTAATTTATAGGGTATTCTTTACAATAATAAAGACGTCCTAAAACGACTCCATCAAATTATCACATACTGAAGGACAAGGTGATTCACTGAGGGGTATTATGAGAATCATAAGGGATTCCCAAAGGATAAGAATCATAAGGGTTTCCCAAAGGCATGTCCAACAATCTATCAATTGAGAATTTCTATGAAAGAGATTCTTATATGTGATTATTTTCTCTCTTCCTTGAATGTCATAATTATAATCATTCATAATGATGCACTAACTAAGAATGCATGCATACAAATCAGTAAGTAATCGCATATATGGAGGATGCTATCAGCTTTACTCAAAGAAGCATGAGAGCCTGCCAAGTACAATTACTCTAGGTGTAAATGAATAAGTTACTAAACAACGAATATGTATATGTATGTAAGGATCTACCACTACATGAATGGATATGTATTTGCAAATAAATTATACATCATTAGAATTCGTAAGGGTACTGAATAACGTGTCTATTATGTTTGCTTAAAAGAAACGTCTCTAAAGTCTTTGTAGCGTTACGTATGTTATCAGAATCGTATGAAACCAAACGAAGTATATTCCAAACCAAGAACATGCATCTGACATAGTACAGCAAAAGAAAACTAGGTTGTATCTGAAGCTAATATATGCTATTGAGCATCAATAATGTAAAATACTAGTGAACAATAAAGAGATTCATCATTTCCAAGACAAATGAATTATTATCAAACTATGCTTTGATGCACTTATATCCATCAAGCTATACATGGTAGAGCATTATGCACCATGTGGTGCATTCCTATCACATACACACAAAGGTGTATATGTATTATGCATATGCATGTGCATGTGTATTCTGATCCACCATACAAATTTTAGACATTGGTGTGTGAATGAATAATCATGGCTACGCATGATATTTTGAAGGATCGTGATCCATAGCTACTGTTCCTTGAAATAATTCATGATCATCAATTTGCATATTAAACCAAATTAGTTTTTAGAAAATTGCATTTTACTCTTTAAAGCCACAATAGAGACATCGATAGAATCAACAGATTAATTGTCGGGGTTGTACCATTAGTTCTATCCTAGGAACAGATTTACAGTCTAGAGTCCACAAATGACAATAATGTATAACATAGTGAGGATTTCTTTCCCCATGGACCACATATATGCGACGAGATTACTCATCATCAGAACATACGTATCTTCAAGTTTAGTAAAGCATCACTTCATCTTAATAAGCATCTTCCTATAAATTGTACATGAAGATACTTCCATGAGAAAAAAGTTCGAAGCAAAATTAGTCACTTCACTCTAAAACAGACTGCTAATCATGCTCACGTACAAGTAATAGTTAGCGCTCAAACATAATTATGTATAGGGAGAATTCCTCTTCCATACAGAAAGTTTTCTGTAACACCACTTTCCCTGAAAATCAAGTTCAGCTAACATTATCCAGTATGAAAAAGAATATATATGAACCTGCAGTTATCCCCTATGCAAAACAGCATAGATGGTATAACACTCAATGTTGCCATATCAGAAGCACCCAATGTGGATGCATCGTGTAGGGAAATGCCTTTCACCAGATCTTTCACAGTCATTTACACACCAAACAAAAAGTAAAGATGGACAATTTATATCATTCCAGTCCAAACCCCTCTTTTTAGAAAGATAATTCCTTAATAAGACACACTAATCAGACAGCCGCATATCACACCACACTTAATTCAAATTTTCCACTTAAGTACACAAATTACTGGTAGAATAACTATTAGTGATTTCGATGTCTTGCTTAGAGAACCATGTAAACTCTTCAAAGCTCCACAGTGCAACATGGTGTCAGATAAGATCTTCTGAGTTTTCAAGATAATAAGGATACTTGCAACTGCCTATGCAAAAAAGCAAAGATTCTATAACACTTGTTGCCATGTTGCAACTGCCTATGCAACATGTTGCCATGTAAGAAGCACCCAATGTAAGTGCATCTTCCTGGGAGATTTTTTTAACCAGATCTTTCCACTGTCAAAAAGACCCCAACCAAAAAATAAACATGGTTGATTACATCATTCCAGTCCAAACCCCTCTTTATACACTAGAAAAAAAAAATTCTTAATAAGGATAACTAATAAAACAGCTACACTTCACATATCACTTAATTCAAATCTTCAACTTTGACACACACAGACTACGTTTGATGTCTTGCATAAAAAACTTTTGAACTCTTCAACGATCAACATGAATATCATGAGGAAGTGCAACACAACACACCTAAGAAGAGCACATGAACTGTACATGTTTCCAGGCATGAACAATCATCTGCCTGAGTATAGTTGAACAGATTTCATATATGTCACCAGTAATATGATACAATGCATAACTAACAAAGTTGTGAAGTTATCCCATTGCAGTATAATCCAAGTTCTTCGAATGTGGTGCCAGCAATACTATAGAGCAAACAGAGGATTTAAACTCTCTAAATATGCTTCATGTCATAAACATGTATCGATATAACTAGTTCCCAAAAAAATTACCTCAAGTTACAAGTATAATCGCCTGGTAGTTCCCTAGTAAAAATTACATTCTACTATAATTTTGCAAGGAAATTGAAAGCCACCAGAACCCCGCTACCATGCTTGAGTTACTAATAAATTGCCAACTTTTGGTTTAAAAAATAAACACAAAATAAATATGATTCAATGTTCTTGACCACCAATATTCCCTCCATTGCACGTATGTGTGCAGCACTCCACTTTTACACTTTACAGCTCTCAAGACCTTAACCATAGAAGAAGCTTGAATCTAAATCAAACTTAAAACTGAAGAACCAAAAAGGCATAAGACTACTGGTGTTACAGTTTTCTTTCTTTTTTTGGGGGGGGGGGTTTGTGGGGGTTTGGGAGGGCTATGGGTTACAATCTCAGATTTACTCTCCCTATAGTCTTGAAATTTCGAAAGAACAACACACACCCAGAAAAGCCTCCCTTATCCTCCACATTCAGGGATTCATATCAAGCTGCACGCAGATCTTGAACGACCTCTCACACAAAATAAATACACCCTCGAGTTTGTGAGTGGAACCATACATGGCTCAAGTTTCATCTATAAATGTGGTTGGTTAATTATCAAAAACAGGAGAAACTCAGTGCAAAGTACACTGCAAAAGAAAAAAAAAAATTTGAGAAATAATGATGAATGCATGTTGACATTTAAGAAGAAGAAAAATAGAAACTAAATATAGTGGCAAAAATAATGAGTGAAACTAATTTGAACATATCAGCATGCATGTAATATGTATACATAAGAATATGTCCCCACAACTTCCAGCATGCAAATATGCAACATGTTAAGTACATGAATGCATGTGTATTTAGAACATTTGTACATATGTCAACTATATATAGCAGATGGGCCAACTGGCAGTATAGATGTACATACACCAGATATATGCAACAATCGAGTCAATGGAGTGCAGTGGAAAAAAATAATAATATTTAAAGGGAAGGTGGATGCATGTGTATTTAGAACATTTGTACATAGGTCAACTATAGTCTATATATAGCAGATGCGCCAACTGGCAGTTTAGATGTACATACACCAGATATATGCAGCAATCGAGTCAATGGGGTGCAGTGGAAAAAAATAATAATAATAAAAGGGAAAGTGGATGAGAAGAGACAAGACATAAGTCAACTAAATGCAGAAAATGTGTAAATGGAGTATACATGTACATACACCTGGAATATACAACAAATGGATTGATGGAGGCAATGGAGAAGAAAAAAGAGGGCAGAAAAGGCAGGTGAAGGTGTTTTCTTTCTTTCGTGGAAAGCCCAGGAGAGGGGAAGGGTACCAGTGGATATATTTACTATAAAAAAGAAAATCTTGTGGTTGAATTATGCATTGATCGAAGATAATAATCCACAAAGAACTGTACGGAGTAAACTTTTACTTTAAGCTGAATGTATATGATCTTGACATCCTCCATTATTGTGGTGAAAAATCACCATAATCTGTTGAAACAAGCACCTATCAAGGCCAAAACAATTGCGCAGTCAAAACATTCACTAAAAGTTGAAAGCACAAAATCTGATAAGGACTCGACCAATCATACATGATGTCCAATATCACGTCCAATAAAGATGGATCTTTTTCTGTTCTAATGATGTGGCTTGTAAGGGCATTAAGAAACCATCATTGAGGGTATTCCAAAACCTCGACCCTTCATTTTGAAGGAAATGAATGTAAACAATGACGTTCCTTGTGCCATAAGTTATAACAGGCCTTAATTTGCAGTGTTTATACATGCAGCAGCAGTACAACAAAAATGAAGCTTGTAGTGAATACAGGCGCTACTAATATGCAAAGCACACAGTGCCCCCTAAACCAGCAAATGGTCCTGTTGCCAGTATAGAAAAGCTCAAGAAGGCACAGCAGACAAAAGTTATTTGTGTAGCCCATTTGTGAGACCTTCCAAATGAAGTATCTACCTTGCGGCATTTAATAAACACAGGAAGTGAATTGCAGTTCCGAAACCTATATAAGGCCCTGCCGCTGAAGATCCGTGTATGTCTTCTTGTTGTAAACATTACCCTCCTGATCTTCATATTCTTCCTCCAAATCTGGCCTCCATTTGTTTACTCCTTGTCGTTCCTGTATTTTCTCCCACAATTCCTTTGCATCCTATCAAAAATAGATTGAAAGCTTGTTGAATATAACTGAATCAAGCTGCACTAATCAATATTGACAGAAAACCGAGAGAAACAGGGATGCTGGCAGGTGATCATCATTAGCTATCCTCGTTTCAGTGCCAAACTACAATATTACCTTAATAATAGTTATCTCATGAAAATTTTTGGTATTTGGAATCCCAAGGCAACGCATGCCATGTTGATGCCGCCATTCCTTGAAGTGCCTTTCAAAAGCCCTTCGACCCCAGTAGCTGTAGTTTCCACAAATCTCACACTTGAATTCCTGAACAATCCACTCAAAAACTTAGCCACATTTTTTTGCATGCCAAGGCTCACTATAGATTTTTAGTAGACTGCGTCACATTCCAGAAATATTAGCTCAATAGATAATGAGCATGTTCTAAACAGATAAAAAGCCAAAACAAATGATGCACGACATGATCCCAAAAAAACAAAGCTTACTTGACCCAAACCATGAAGCTTATAAAGCCAATATGGTATTGGCTTTCCATCCCAACCCATTGGAAGCTTGAGGGGATTGTAAATCTGCTGTTCTTCTTCATCTGAATCACTTTCTGCTTGCACTTCCTCCTGAAGCAGATGCAACAGGGAATTACAAAAACATGGTGCAAAGCACTGAAAATATTGAAATGAATAACCACATGCAAGGATAATTTATGAACCTCTTCTCTTTCTGCTTCCATCTCTTCATACGTATATGACTGCTTCTTCTCCACATGTCCTTTGGTCTCTTCAATCGCCTAAGATGAGTTCACGTGCATTATAAGAGCAGAAAATTCTGGCATGCCAAGAAAAAATCACATGACATATCCTCACATCCTGAACAAGCTCACAGAGACGCTGTATCTTCGCTTCAGCCAAAGCAACTTCCTTGGCAGCTTGTAAGTCTTCCGGGGTTAGTGCCTTAGAAAAATGTTTCCGATCTATCTTCTCGAGCGGGGTATACTGATAATACAAAAATAACAGAAATTGAAGGGAAGCATAAGAAAGAGAATGACAATAGGAAAACACTGAAAAATACCTTTGTAATAAACAGTCGCTCTGCTCGTTGCTGAACAGTGCCACCTGTCTTTAGACCCAGAGCCGCAAGAGCCTATTGAATAGGGTGAGTAGAAGAAGTCAGATCTATAGTCTTTAAAACTCTTTCACAACCAAGAACCCAAACACATCCCACGTGTCATACCTGCTTGAGTCTTTCTGGTCCAAGTTCAACAAGTTCATCTATTGATTCATAGTCATCAATATCAATAGAAATCCCATCAGACTTCTCAGATCCAACTCCTCTATCCTCCCAGCCTTGTATATTACCAGCTTTCCATCGATCCTCAAAATCAGCCTCTACCTGTCAAAATGAATCTCTTTCATAACAATCTGTTGTCCATGCAACCACGCACACAAACAAAAATACTAATCTGCTGTAATTGTACCTTCGCTAACACCTTGTCAACATCCTGGAGAGGCTGAGTCCGCTCGAAAAAGGAAAGAAGATACCCAGTCAAATCCGACAGATAATTCCTATACTGTCTGGAAGTAGTAATCCATATACACTATCAGGCTTCAAATTTAAAAATAATCTTTCAAAATGCACAAACAGGTAACAGGCTTAACATACTGATGTCTACTTTTAATCTTCAAAGCACCAAATGGCAAGAATGCTTCAGATGCCATCCACCCACTCTTAAGAGTAAGGAATAAAAAGTGAACATTGAGCAGGCTGATTAAATGGTCGCTTAATGAATTAAAAAATGCTAATAATAACAAATAAGAGAGGATACCTGTTGCTGCAGGGGTTGTTTTTTCCCCTCTTTTTGGGGTTGGGAGTTTTCAGGGGGAAGAGAGAGAGAGAGAGAGAGAGAGGGAGAGAGAGAGAGAGAGAGAGAAAAATTTAACAATAAGACAAAACATAAAAAAGAAAAGAGGAGAAAAGAAATGGAGATGTCTACAAGTGGCAGGGCAGGGCAAACATACTTGGTCAGCTTATGCTTTCGATCTATCTTATGTGTCTGAGGAAATTCCTCAAGATATGCAGAATACTCAATAGCCTGTCCGAACTTGTTGCTGCAGTATTGATTGTACAATTCATGTAAATCCAAATACCTTCCATTAGCTTCCTGCGAACATGTAAATGATTGTGTTAGCCAACAGGATATGACCGTAAAGTAGGCACTCGGAAAAATATGGTACAGAATATCACTATGCCCCTATATGTTACCATACAATGTATCACCATTAAAAACATAAATAAGAGAGGATTATACAAAGATATGGATTCAGCACTCATATGGAATAACAAGCATAGGAAATAACAAGGATTCGTGGGATTAACTAAAAATTATTGAAATTCACTTGTTTTTAATTGATCTGAGAGCCCGAAGCTCGGCTTGAAAATGAGTGTGGTCCAAGGTACTTGCAAAAATCATGCTAAAGAGAGAGAAAGAAAATAAGGAAAAGATCCTCTCCTTCAAAGCACAAAAGTTGTTATTAAGATGACCATGATGATGATGATGATAACTTCTCTGAAATGGTCATCCTTCAGTTTCGTTGTTGGGACCTTCCCTTCTTGTACCAACGAAGTACAAATAACACACATGAATAATGAACCAAATCAAAAGAGCATCAGCCCCTGATAACATTCAGCTTTCACAATAATATGACATAAATGATGAATCATTATGATGCTCCGGAGGTTCGTCTCCTTCTCAGTCAAGATCCTCCAATTGGAATGGTTTGAAGTGGAGCGACAGAAACAAGATGGAGGATATTCGAAGAATTAAAAGAGATCTCGATATTCATCAAGCCTTAAACAAGAACTGGTGTACAGAGTGGTCTTGGATTAGATGCGAATTGAAGTTCAAGTACATGTGGCATCCACTTTTAGAGAACAAGAAAGCTGTCCTCATGTGGCAAATTCTTCATAGAGGAATCTGGATGTCAAAGCTAGTAAAATCTGCGGTGCCTCTTTGTGGTGTAAAACATGAATCGATGGCAAGGAAAATTTAGGACATCTTTTTTTTCCTTGTATTAAAAGCGTCTCGATCTGGCAGTGTGTCAGTAAGACCCTTTGTTGACTCGTCAAATCAGCTGGAAGCAGGCTTTACTAGAAGCTAATGGCTGCTCCATGGCGCTTTGAATGGAATTACAAGCGAAGCTCTCTGGAAAATTTAGAAGGGAAGATGTACGGCCAGATTCAACAAACACCCCAGAAAATGGCCTCTAGAGAAGACCCTCGACTGCCTGGGCAGAAGGATTAGAAATTGTTAAAACCCTCCCCATTTAAAATACCACAAAGTGTTCGTTGTAAAAAACAATAAGCTGAAAAGTAAGTGGATCCCTCACAAAGGGGACAAAAAGGTCATCAACCTTCTTTGTACATTCCTCTAATTTTCTTGCATCTCTTTCCTTCTTTTTAACTTAAAACGCTTGTGTCAAAAAAAAGGCCAACACAAAAAGGAAAGGATGACATCAAAACAAGCCCTCTTGTGCCTTTGAATATATTTAGAAGTATATAAATACAGTGTTATTGTATCCATCTAGGATAAAGAATATGTTGGCGAATTAAATTCCCCAAACCCCAATACCTTCAGACCAGCACTCCAGTTAAAGCCTATAAATTTATCTCACGGCATCCAAAAATTAAAAAAGGGATGAGTAATGAGCCATGCTTCTCTTTACACCTCCTTTTTGTTGGGTTATTTTCAACTTGAAAACTGCAATTAGAGAGAAAAGAGCAGCAATAGAGATAGCACATAAAGAGAAAACAGAGAATAGTCTAAATTTTTGTAATATTAATGAAACTAGAGATTATATAGCGAAGTATAAATGAAACAACAAGAACACTACTGCATATACATGAAAATTACCTGACGAATAGCAAGAAGAGGCTGAGAATAGGCTGAGAAAATAGTTTTAGGCTGAGAATATGTCGCTTAAAGCAAGATATGACCGTAGACGAAGGAGCTTATGTCTGAGGACAGACAATCGCTGAGGGAGGGTAAAGAAGCTAAGAAACATAGGTTATGAGCTGAGTATGGCAGTCCATGTAGTCCTCCATGGCTGCGATGAGCTGAGCTTGAGCATCCAAGACAAAGTCGCTAAGGGACAGGGACGGGTCCTGGGAACTATAAGGCATGGTAAGAAACGATTGTTTGTGTGCACTCTACTCTCCTCCCATCATATTTATCCCCTTGCTCCCCATTTATAAGGTCTCTAGAGCCTTCTATTGTGACACATGGCCATCATGCACATGTGCTCTCCCTCCTAATGGTGAACCTTAAATTAACCCCGAGCTGGGGATCTTGGCTAAGCTAGCCCTTGTCCCACAAACACATGAGATGGCCCACTAGGCATAAGATTGTTGTCTTCAATGATCTAAGAGGGATCTCTTGAGGGGGGGCTCCAAGCTCCTCTAGGAGCCTTGAAGCTTTGTTCTTATTTTTATTCTCCACAACAATCCTCTCGATTCTATGGTTGTCGACCTTCGCGAGCAAGAAGAGGCCTCGAAAGACATTCGTCTACTTGTCTGTTTTTTGCCAAGACCAAAGAACAATAAAGAAGCACGAAATCTCTCTCTTTTCTCTCTCCACATGCCCAAGAGCTTTTGTAGGCTCTAAAAGCCAAATGTGAGGCATGGCAAGAAATGACTGTGTGTTTTACTCTCCTCCCATCCTATTTATCCCCTTGCTCCCCATTTGAGAGGTCTTTAGAGCCTTCTAGTGTGACGTGTGGCCATCATGCACACTAGGCTCTCCACCGTAAAGATGAACCTTAGGATAACCCCCAAGCTAGGGACCACCTTGGCTAAACTAACCCTTTAGGGACCTTGGCTAAACTAACCCTTGTCACACACACACACACGAGATAGTCCACTAGGCCTAATGTCTAACAAGAACGATGTTATCCGCGACATGGGGACGAAACCTAAGGCATCCCAAGGATGGTCCCCAAGATGGCACCCAAAAAATATTGTTCTCAAAAAATATCAAATAAAAATCATGTTCAATGTATATGTTAACTTAACTAAAAAGCAAAAGCAAAATTATAGCCAAAAAATGCATGATGCATGTCGCACGTTGAACATTCAGAGTCAAGTCCAAAGAATTAAAAGTGATGAGTCATACATATTTCATCGTGTAAAAAAAGGGATACTACATCATCATCATCATCATCATCACACCAATAGTCATATACATAAAAAGAGTTAAGATTCAATGATCATATGACATGTCGCATTATCACGAGAACAAAAACATGTTACATCATATCATTGATAAGAAACTCAAAAAAATTGAAAGCTCGAAACTCAAAATTAGGGCTAGGATTTTGATGCCCTAAATGATCTTTGATGGTCAATCACTATATATTATTAAAAAGCTCTTGATGAGATCTATAAGCTATGTAAAAATATTTTGAGCATGTTGACCATTTTGACCATTTGGACGATCTCTAAAAATTAGGGTTTGCTAGAAACTAGGGTTTAAACCCCCAAACATGACATTCTGCTTCAAACACGACACAATCATCAGCTTGTTCTTCTTCATGTTCTTCTTCATGTTCTTCATTTCACACTTGGTTCGACGACTCCTCTACCTCCCATGCTCTATAAGGATCTGCTTATATTGGTAATTAAGCCCATAGAGGCAGAGAAAAATAGAGATAAGATGGAGAATAGACAACACAAGAGAGAGATGTAAGGAGCAAAGCTCCAAATATATTCCATACATTCAATGATTGAAGTTACAAGTTAGCATAGAAGATATATACAAGATGATGACAAGTTATCCAATAACTCCAATAATCTCCAAAGTTGTGTTGGAAGTATGGTAAGCCCAAACAATAATCACAGGTTTAATCCAAGATCTTTCCAACACTTGACCTTAGCACATTACACACCTTAACTTGATCAAAATGACAATATAGAGATAAGAAAACAATTATAGAAGTGAAGCAGCTTAATGTTAACACACACTCTAATAAATGCAAAAAGTCAATATACAATGTGTGTATAATACAAAAAATCTGAATATAGACTGAATCTAAGGGTTCCAGTTACGAAATCTAATGTGTGAGTGTCTTAGAGGTATTATGTGAGTTAATATGTGCAAAAGAAAGGATATAAACTATACAAAACAGTTATTACAGCAAACTCTGATCTGAAATTAGATCTTCCCTTATGTATGTAGGGCAACAGCACATGATAGGTAAACAATTGATACGGCAACACCTGAAGAAACCCTGAAATAAAAGCCATTACTCTCCAAAATCAGCATGCACACTAGGACGTGTGAAGAAGAACAAAAAGAGAGCTGCCAAAAACTCCTCCAAATCTGCATATACACCTTCAAAGCTTCTCCTAGCTCTTAACCCTAGAGCTTAAACTTGTATAGCTTCAAGAATTGATGTCTTATGAGGCTCTAATACAACTGTTTATATCACTTTTGGACTACCCACGAAAATCAACATGAAAAGCATGAAAAGCAAGTTCTCGCGTGAAAAGCAACTTGAAAAGCAAAATTAGGGTTTTGATGGTGAAGCATTATATATCATTAGAAAGCTCTCAATTAGTACTTTCCAATGGTGCAATAAAAGTTTTTACCATCTTCGACTAATTAACTAAGTACCAAATCAGAATTGCTTGAATTTTTGGCAATTTTAAGGATTCTGGCATTGTTTTCCGACAAGTTCTAGTCCGTGGCACTAGAAGGTTGACAAGTAATTTGAACATCACTTCATAGGTACGCGTAATGCAAGGAAGCAAAGCTTTCCAAACTACCTTTGACTAGTCATTATTAATTTCGGCGAATTTAGCAAACATAAACTATTTGTTGTTGTTATATAGATGCAATCTGCCTTGTTCTTCTTCTTGTCACCCCTCTTGGAGTGTATCTCTTCATAATAGTATTTAGCTTCATCATAGAGATTAATGAGTTGATGATGACTACTAAATATGTAGCTGAGCTTGATCTACATCTTCCATGAAGATTTGATCTTCTTGCATGTGGCCAAATTCTTTATGTACTCTAAGTTTTTTCTCTTATACCAATTGTTAGTTTTTAGGCCAACAATTAACATAGACACGAAGAAAATAGAGACAAAATGGAGAATGGACAACACATGAGAGAGATTAAGGAGCATAGAAGATAAACAACATGATGACAAGTTGTCCAATAACTCCAATAATATCTTCTATGCTATCTTCAACTCCATGATTGAAGTTACAAGATCGCATAGAAGATATACAACATGACTCATGAGGACAAATCCAATAACTCCAATAATCTTCAAAGCTCCAAAAATAGATAAGCTTCAAGCTGCTTCACACCTTTTTGAAGACGAAGAATGCAGAACTCCACCTCTCCAAGTTGAAAGACCTCCATCAAGCTTATTCAAAAAGATCACTCCATGTGCAATGGTACAAGTGCTAGTAACATGGTCTTTTGATAGGGAATATTTAATAAAGAAAAGCTAACGCAAAAACCTTAATTAAGGTTTCACTTTTTTGGGGGACCCTAAAATAAATCACCGGCATGTTTTTTTATGTGCCACAAGGCATGGATACATTCCATTGGATCTTACTTTTGAGTTTTCATAGGATGGTGGCATGTGTCACACTTGCTTTTCATTATTATAAAGTGCTTCTTACACTTAGCTCAAAAATTAAGGTTTTAATTTTGACCATGATTTTGGTGCCAAACACACAAGTGTTATATATGGTTAGATAGCTCTCAATGAATACTATCACATTATGTAATAAAATTGTTTTACTGTAATTGTTTTAACATTTCCCAAAAATAACATCATTTTACCATTTCTAAAGACCATTTGTGACCATCAATTTATGCGACTTTGACAAGGTTGAGCTCCCTAGTGGAAGGTTGCTCACTTTTTCTATCAACTTCCATGCATTGAGTCCTATGTAGCATCATCAAGTTTGCATTAGCAAACACAAGATCACCAGCATATTGCATACCAAGTATGTTCCTCCTCTTAGAGGCTACACGTCCATACACACTCCATAGTTGCTCACGAAAACTTATGATGCAAGCATGACTAAGTATACATATGGCCAATTGTCCTCCCTCCATATGGTGGCGCAAGCACATAACCTATACTCTTAAGCATGTGCACATGCATACACCTTTTCCAGTCTTGTCGCCTAGTTGCACCATGTTGGACAAGCCTATGTAACATGATCCTCCATCCATTAGCCACCTCTCGATTGGCATATTGCTTTTCATCTTGGAATTTTGGATCAAACATGTATGTCTTTGTATGAAGTGGGACGCAATATGCATTCAATCTTCTAACACAAATAGCTAGTATTTCCTCATACCTATCATTCTCTTGCATCAACTTTTTAAGCGACTCAATTATGCTATCTGTAGGTTCGTACTCGTTACCAACACATGGCTCCAGACTCTGGAATTCACAATTTTTAGTAAGTGCACAAGTGGATCCCCAATATCCCAATATATAGGAAATGTTCTCCCACCATGTGCCATCAATAGCTGATCTTCTAAAATACCCTTTGGCATGCTTGCAAATTCATCGCACAATGAGAGCCCTCTCAAGACACCACTACATTTCACTATTTTGTTATAACATGGTGAGGTTATCTGCATATCTTGTGTCTGAATACTTGAGCAAAGCAAAAGTAAATCTCTTGCTAAACTCATTCTTCACATGAGTGTGGTTGTTGATGAAACTAACCAATGAATTTGCCTCATTAATTGCAGGTAAAATCCATCGCAACTTCCCAATATCTTTGAGGATATTGTTTAAACAATAAGCAATGCAAAAGCAAACAATGGGTATCAGGATTCAGCCCTGACTTCTCTAACCCAAACCAAACTTTATCACCCTATATGGTCCATTTTGAGAAGAGTGCTCAAAGTACAAAACAGAAATTAATTGTATAACTCATACTAAGAGAACACATGATTTTCTCTCATCTTCTCAAACAGTGACTGACCAAAATGTCTTAATTTACCGAGATAAATGCAGACAAACCCTTAATCAACTCCAAAAAGAAATTACAACTAAAATCTCAGGGTAGCCAATCACAACAGTACATAGCCATCAGCTACAGTAGCAACCGTTTTATGTCAATGTTTTCTATCCTAAAATTGATGCAAATATAGAAGTGATTGTGATCCAGCAGCCTGCCAAAATTTAAAAAGCACCGAAATCCAGCATCAAAAAGTAATAGAAGCGAGGCTAACAGTGATATCAAAGGAACAGTGCCATAGGCATTATGCATAGAATAGACAAGAACTGAAACAAAACAAACAATGCTAGATGAGTTAATGAAGGTACCTCTCCACTGAAGTCAACCCATGGTTCTTCCTTAAGCAACTCCTCAGGATCATCGCCTGCATCGATCACCCTAGCATTGGGATGTCGTCTATGATATTCCCGTATCTGCCAAAAGAACATCAATGATAAAGAAATATTAGTAACAAAGAAAGAAGAACTGGATTAAAGACTGTTGGTCCAGAAATTTGCAATGTTTTTGTGCCTCAAAAGACCATGTTTCATTAATAATCAACACCATAAAGGAAAGGGCAACTAATAAAAAGCATGAAATAAGCAACAACTCCTTATCACTCGTACTATAGGAGAGCTGAAGAGAATTGTCTTTGGTTGAAGGAAATTGGCTTGCAAAGAAATTTTGCTCAGTAAGAAAGATTTGGTTTGACATTGTGTACAGTACAAGCAAGGATTATGACAGCATACCTCTTTCAGTCTGTCATAGAATACACTAAAAACATTCTGACCACTGGCACTTTGTCCTCCCAGTAAAGCAATTTCATCCTGGCGAGCATGATCCTTATCTTCATACATGTCAATCTGCAAATGTTTCCCAAAGATATGTACTCACTATATGCAGGAGAAACTGAAAAATCATAATAACTCTTGAAAATCTAATTCTGCCTTCCCCCCTTTCTCTCCCTTCCCCTTTCTTCCCTGTTCCCTTGCTTGCCTCTGTCCTCCCCCATTTCCCTTCTCTCTTTTCTGAGTCCTCCCTTTGCACCCCCTACATATTCCACCTCAAAAATAATAACAAAGTATTGATGATCATGATCATAATGATGATAATGGTGAGATAATAAAAGTGATAGGATCACAAGAATAGTTGCATCTCTACCCAGGTCCCATGTAGTACTAAAGTTTGTGAAAATAGTCCATAAATCCACAGAGCAAAAATTTCACAGCTTCAGAAATATCTGCAGGAGAGGGAAAACACAAACTGGATTGCCCTTGTGTGAGTGAACGCAGCAACACTCCACCACCTTGTGGACACCAGGATCTAGACCCCCTTGCAATATTTCTTTTACTTATTCCAAGAAGAGATACAAATTATAGTAGGTGCAGGGTTCTGGTATTCTCATAGCAATCTAGACATCTAACCTCTAACAAACTACTCATAGGTGAGATTCAAGAATCAAACTCTAAACACCTGGTAAGAAGAGCTCTACACAAAGCAACCACTATAATAATAATACAAGTCCAACCAAATACGGATAGAAGTAGCTGTGTAGGGCAAAGGCCCAAGGGATACTCCATGTGTTCTCTCATTTGGCATGCATGAATGTGCATATACCTTTTCATAAAGGTATCCTTCGCAATCCCTTGAAGAGTGAATGGTCTTCTATGTAGTATCAATCTCTAGTGCTTATGCATAAACATCCCAAGAATACACAATTGAGCTAAAGTTAGTCCAATCATGTTGCGCCACAATACAAGCAAAATTAGATATTTATTTTGCTTGTAATAGTACTTTTCATTATAGCATCGTTCTTATAATTTAAAGCCATGGCATTTTGATCTGATGAGGAAATCATTGCCAGATTCATGATACAACAAATGTGAACAATGAAAAGATCTCTCTCTCTCTCTCTCTCTCTCTCTCTCTCTCTCTCTCTCTCTCTCTCTCTCTCTCTCTCTCTCTCTCTCTCTCTCTCTCTCTCTCTCTCTCTCTCTCTCTCTCTCTCTCTCTCTCTCTCTCTCTCTCTCTCTCTCTCTCTCTCTCTCTCTCTCTCTCCTCTGCGTGTATGTGTGTGTGGGTCATGACACACAGAACATGCAAACATGTATAACTTACAAGCCGAGATGTTGCAGACATGATAGAGTCGACCATGTTCCGTACTCTATGATTCTGATACAAGCGTTCTTTATGTGTCTTAGCTTCTCGTTGCAAATCCTTAACGATAAGCCGCTCTAGACGCTCCACATGTTCATGATCAGCCCGTGTCTGTTCCAAGAGCGTGCCCGACATGGCGTCGTTTCAGAGACCCTACTTTCTCGCTGGGTTACTCTTTCGAAACCCTACAGATGAGCCACCTTTTCGAAACAGTGGCGGTTGCTATTCCATTTAGCAAGTTATACTCAGCATGAGAAACATGAATGGAGTCCCCTCCTGAGAAATGCCAAGCTACTTCACTTCATTGGAAATCTCGTTCGTGCTTTGTGTGAATTCCTTCGTGCACCTCGATAAGATGAGTTTTCAGCTCAAGGCACAGACCAAAGAGGGTCTCTTGTGTTGCGCTGAGATGTTTCCGCGTACTTCAGTTCTTTACAATGACCAGCTGATGCGTTCAATCAAGTCGTCTGACGCTCGCGTGGTTCGCTTGCTTGCTGGGGTTCGATGACAAGTTTGGATTCGCGTTGCAAAGAAAAGAGCGGTGAGGAATAAACAAATTTAGAGTCTCTAACCAAAAATGGTGGTTAATTAACCGGGTTGAATTTATAGAGAATAAGACGGCGTATGAGGGAAGGCATTACAATAGACGTAGGGATGCACGATCTGTCCTAGGCCGTTGTCGAGGTGGTTGGGCTGCTCATTTTTTGAGGTGGAGGCGAGGGTTCAACCCCCGACAGCTACATATAAGGGACATGTTAAACATGGAATGTATCGAGTGCCTATGTCACTCCTTGTTCTGCTCCGCGGTAGTTGTGACTCCAGTTTAACTTAGCTATGTAAACCCCTATTCTTGTGAGATAAGGGGGGTTCCATGGGTACTGGGCCCTTCCTTGTACAGTTGCAATTTCAAAGTTAAAGCCCAGGAGTAGGTCTCGATCGAACCTCCATTTAAAAAAAACGAATCCACGATCTTTAAAGAACATGTTGGCAATTAAATCATTAGCAAAGGCTTTCCACAAGATCCCCAAAATTACCTTAACTAAATTCAGCTAAATCAAAGCAAACCTATCATGTGACATCTGCTTGGTGCCTCTCTCTTAAATTTAGGAACACTTTTTGAGAAGTTACATCTAACTTGTATCTAGTCATTTCATGTGTTCATTCAAATTTTTTGAAGCCATATTTTGTTCCTCATTGTGTCTATGTTGTAGCAAGCAAACTCATTGCTTAGTTTTTCTTCAAGATTGGTTAGCCATAGCTAGTTTTTGTGTCTTGCAATGATCTACTTGTTTTGTTATAATTTGTGTATGTTGGTTCTCCTTATACAATAATTCATTTGTTGTGTTTTTACACTCATTTGAAAGGTCTTGTAGTTTACTATAACTACCTAAGGTCTCAAATTTTGGTTTTTCATATTTTCTTAGTAAGGTGTGCATGTGTCTCTATGTATTCGCATATAGGAGCTAATCAAGATAGTTTGTCTTGATGACATTGTTATTCAATATGAGAGTATCCAATTGAATTCATGTGACTTGCATTAGCTTAATGAAAAAGTCCACTTTGAGTGACCACAATTCCATGAAATCTCTCTATATTATATTTGAGAAACTTCATATTTAAGTTTCGCACGTATAGAGAAAGTAACTTATGAAGGCATCACTCGCTTCATAGCTCCATAGGGGTTGCTAATTCGACCATGAGATGTGGTGATAAAGTTGGGTGTGCATGTTTGTTATTTCAAAATCCAATCTTAGAAGGGCAGTAGATAGTGAGATTGAAGTCCAAAAATAATAATATCTATATTAATAATAAATAGGTCATATTGTAAGTTTGGATCCAATTTCAAATAGGAAGGTCTCTAGAAATCATTAGAATTTAGCATCCTCAACCAAGTAGGGTGGCTAATATGTAGGGTTGAACTTACAACATAGTGGAATTCACACCTGTGAAGGAAGACATTGTACACAACCCATGGCAATCCACAATTCTAGAAAGAAGATTTATGTGGGGTCTAAACTTGTTTCTAACATTTCAGCACACCTAGTTTGTGTCAAGTTTAGGTTTGAGTTACAACCAATAGAGCTCTAGAGAAAACCATATTAGCATCTTCTACAAAAAAATGGTAATTAGGGATATTGTTGACTTTAGAACATAGTAGAACTCACATGTATGTAGGAATGCTTCATAATAAAACCCATGGTAATATGCAGAGAGGAAAATTAAAATTTTATCAAAGTTCTAAGCTTTTTTATGATTCTTGAGAGTCATAGTTTGGATGACATATTATATGAAGAAATGTCGTGGCACTTAGATGATTAAATATTTGCATTTATTGTTTGATGATTTGGACGTTATTTTTACAATATGCATTTGAAAATTGCTCATAAACTTCACATTTTTCGAGTTCCATGTATTTAATTGTAGAAAATTTTTAGATTCATGTAAGAACATTGTTCATTGTCAGATGGACTTTTACTAAGAATTACAATAAAAGATCTTGTATTCTTATTATTTTTTTGGATTCCAATCACCACAAAGAGTGGCACTATAGGTCCAACTTATACATCACAAATATTTCACTACAAAGAATACGTGGGCATAGTGATGGTTAACACGAGACATTTTCGTTGGGATGTGATCGTGCATTTTGTTGGATCAGGTGTCGAGTGCACACCATCGTCTAAACTACGTTAATCTTGATATTATTTTTGACACCCCTAGCGATGTACACGAAAGCATCACTAATTGAGCATCACTTATACGACTTATACTCGAGCGTCGCATATATGATGCTCAGTTGCATCGCTTATGCAATGCAGTTGAGCATCGCTTAAGCGAAGCTTTGCATAATCACATACACGATGCTTTTACATCACTTATATGACGGTGGTTTTTTATCAAAAAAAAAAAAAAAAAACATTGGATCACTTTTCGATCGTCATTTTATGTGCATCCGATCGAAGAGCTCTCCAACATTCAGATCTGTGTTGCACTTACGAGCATATAGACACATATGTGTACACACACATACATACAGATATGCATACATATACTCACATACATATTACATACACACATGCATATTCATGCATATGCATTCATGCATTCATATATACATATACATACACACTCACATATATATACACACACTCACATATATACATACACACTCACATATATACATACACACTCACATACATATATATATATATATATATATATATATATATATATATATATATATATATATATATATATATATATATATATATATATATATATATATATATATATATATATATATACACACACACACACATATGCATACACACATGCATATGCATACATACATACACATACATATGCATACATACATACACATACATATGCATACATACATGTACACACACACGTATGCATACATACATGCATATGAATACATACATACACACATATACATACATACATGTGCCATGTACACACACATATACATACATGTTGATATATTTCGGTAGTGATGTGTGTGAACACACTAGGACCGTCGGGGCACTTTAGGAGGTATTTTTCCCCCAGCTTGTATATACGCCTATTGCCCTAACGGGTTGCTTATCTTTGTACATTCTAGTGGTAATACATTCAATATTATGTGTTGAGCTCCAAGCTTCTTCTTCTTCTTCTTGTGTTGTTTGTGTGCTTTTGCAGATGTCTAACTCAAGCAATTGGTATCAAAGCAGGTCATCACTTGATCTAGGGCATCATCGACACCCCTCCGGTCACAGTCTCAGAATCCCATGAAATTTGGTGAGCATACTTAGGGTGATTAGGAGATCAAAATAGCTTGGCTATCTGGTGCCAAAATCGTGATATGAGCTCGTTTCGGCCTCCAAACACACTATCATAGTGCTTGTGCAGGCTATTTTGTCTTTTTGTGCCAAAGATATATGTAGGTTTTGGTTCGCTAGTATAAGCGTCTCGAAGTCTCCTACAGGTTTAGTAGAACTTGTCAGGATATTTTTGTTCGAGTTTTTCAGAACAGTCGTTTCTTTGCATCAGGGTATTTTAGTCAGTGGCCATGGCTGAAAGTAGTGATGTATCTTGTATGTTAGCTATTGAGGATAAGTTGGATGGTACGAATTACCCATTGTGGGCTTACATGATGCATCATTTATTAGTTGCAAAAGGACTGTGGAATATTGTGCAAGGTGTTGAAAAATGTCCTATTACACCTGCAAATACAGGTATTGAAGCTGATGCAGAAGGCGTTGAAGATGATGATATTCTGCATATTCATGTTCATGTTATGGTTCTTTTTGCACCTACTATAGAGCAAATTTGTTGGGTGGCAAATATGCTCAAGCACATGCATTGATAGGCTTCGTCTATCAAATGTGCCATTATTCCTCACATTCTCTCTTGCATAACAGCTAAGGATGCTTGGGATACACTTACCATATTGTACCAGGCTAGGAATGAGGCCCATGTTGCTTACCTCCGAAAATAGTTGGAGAGCGAGCACATGAATGAAGGTGATTTTATGGACAGTTTTCTGACAAAGATCAAGGATTCAGAGGAATAGTTGATTTCTGCTGATGAAGTCCTTCCTGACAGTTCACTTGTATAGACTTTTTGAATGGTCTTTCTGACTCTATCAGAGTTTTGCTTTTACTCTTCGTTTGATGATGAAAGCCAATCCAAATGCCTTAACATTTGAAGAGTTAGTTTCTATTCTGTTGTAGGAAGATTAGTCTAGGCAGAACAGGTCTATTATGCGTGTTGCAGATCAAGCTTTCCTGTCTAGTCAGAAGGGCAAAGGTAAATGGAACTCATCTATTAGTAAGTAAAAATCTATAAATGTTGCATATTTGAAGAAGGAAGACAAAGATGAGAAGAAATAAGAAAAGCAAAAATTGTTTTGCAAATATTGTAAAGGAAATGATCATGTCATTAAGAGCTATCCAAAACTGGCTGCTGAAGAGGCAAAGAAGAAAGAGGTCGGAATGGTTGTTATAGAGGCCTCTACACCAAAAACAGAGTCTACTAATCTAGTGTAGAATGAAGAATGGGTGTTTACTACTATTTGCAGTTTTGATCCATTTTCTCATGAACAGTGTATGTCTGTGGTAGACTCAAATGTTTAGTACTTTGATAGTGGGGCAACCAAACATGTTACCTCGTAGTGCAATTTATTCACTTCACTTGAGCCTACCCCTATAGGGAATATTGTCACATGCGCCAACAACTCCTCTTATCATGTTATCGGAGTTGGTAAAATCATTCTGACTACTGCTGATGGTAGTTCTTTTACATTGTCAGATGCTTTATTTGTGCCAGGGATAAAGAAAAATCTATTATCAGTTTCTGCATTAGCCAAGATTGGCTTGGTTGTGAAATTTGTTGATGATAGATATACAGTTCATGATATGTCAAATGCAAAGATTTGGCCTGCACACTTTGGTCATCTGAATTTTGCTAGTTTCATATGCCTACAGAAATCTGAAATGATGTCCTCTTTGCCCAATCTTGAGGCACCCGGTAAACATGTCTGTGAAGGCTATATTTTGGGCAAAATGCAGCATTTCTCCTTCCAAAAGATGGTTCAATTTGAGCTACTCAAAAATTGTAGCTTGTTCACAGTGATGTCTCTGGTCCTATGCAGACACCCTCTTTTTCAAACTATCTTTACTTCATGACTTTCATTGATGATTTTTCCAGGCATGCATGGGTATATCAATTGAAAGCAAAATCATAAGTGTTTATGTGCTTCAAACAGTTTTTGGTTTTGGCTGAAAATCTATCAGCATGTAAAATGGGCACCCTCCGTTCTGATCGAGGGGGGGAATATATGTCTTCTGACTTTAATGCATTTCTGGTTGAACATGGGATAAAATATCAATGTACAGTGTCGTATACACCTCAACAAAATAGAGTTTCTAAACGAAAGAACAGGTCACTCATGGAGATGGCTAGGTGTATTGTCAAGTGTCAAGCTTTACCACATAGTTTCTGGCTTGAGGCTATTATGTGTGCAGCATATATACTTAACAGGTGTCCCACTAGAGCATTGCAGTCTATCACTCCATATGAGGCTTGGCATGGTTGCAAGCCATCTGTTGCTCATCTGTGTGCTTTTGGTTGTCTTGCATATGCATTAGTGCTTGAACAACATCACACAAAAAATTGGATGATAAAGTAGTGAAATGCATTTTTGTTGAATACAGTTCTGAAAGCAAAGGCTATCGTCTGTATCATCCACATACTAAATGCATTTTGGTTAGTCGTGATGTTGTTTTTGTGGAAGATGTTATTTAGCCATTACGTTCATGTACTAAGGAGACATCTGTTAGCTCCAAAGACATGTATGATACTTTGCTGCCTCTTTTTACAGCTGGACAGTCTAGTACTGTTCCTAATGAGGCAACTTCTCAACCTTTGCAGGTTTCATGTGATGATGCAGATCATTCCATTTATGATGCAAAATTACATGATGCACTTGTTGATGAGAGAGCTAATATTACGGAGGCAAAAACTATGCCAAAATGGCTAGTGCAGACTTTGTGTGATAGCAAATTAAATGCACCTCTATCATATCGTACTCGGTCAGGCTCTCATAGTGTGTTTCGTTTGATGAAGCACAAAATTTAGAAAATTGGATGGTTGCTATGCAATCTGAGTATGATGTTATAATGAAAAATGGTACCTGGTCTTTATGTGACTTGCCTCATGGCAAGAAGGCCATTGACACTAAGTGGGTATACAAGCTCAAGCATAAGCCTGATGGAATAGCTGATAGGTATAAGGCTAGGTTTGTTGCAAAGGGTTATGCACAGGAAACGGGCATTGATTTTGATGAGACCTTTGCTCCTACTTGCCAAATGACTATTGTTCATAGCATATGTGCACTTGGAGCTCATCATCGTTGGAATGTACATCAATTGGACATTAAAACTGCATTTCTGACTGGTGACTTGCATGAAGAAGTGTATGTTTTTAAGCCCCGTGGCTTTGTGCAGAAAGGGCATGAAAATCAATTGTGCAGGTTGAAGAAGGCATTATATGGTTTAAAGCAAGCACCACATGCTTGGTATGAAAAGAGACATGCCTATCTGATCGCACATGGTTTTGAGAATAGTCCAACTGAGAGCACCTTATATGTTAAGCATGCTAATGATGTGCTTCTTATCATTGTTGTGTATGTTGATGACATGTTGCTCATTGGTCCTCATGAGAAGCATATTGCTTATTTTAAGGCTGATCTGCATGCCTCATTTGAGATGTTTGATTTGGGGCATTTGCATCATTATTTGGGCATTCAATTCATGCAAGTTGATGGCAAAATAGCTTTGTGTCAAATGAAATATATTGACTCATTATTGTCGCATTTTGGCCTTCAAGACTGCAAACCTATTGCCACTCTTATGGAGACAAGTCTACGGTTGAGTCTTCATGATGCTGGAGATGCATTTGATGTTGTTCTCTATCAGTAGGCTATTGGATGCTTGATTTATTTATGCATTACTAGGCCAGATATTCGGTTTGTTGTCTCACAGATGAGCAGGTTTATGCATTGCCAAGGTGTCAAGAATTGGCAGATGGTTAAGCGCATCTTTCGCTACTGGAGTGGTACCTGGCTACTTGGATTGTTTTATCCCAAGGGGGGATCACTATTGCTAGTTTTGCATGTTTTTTTTTTACAGTGATTGGTTTGGTTGTTATGAGCCTCGTGTGTCCACTAGTGGCTTTTGCTTCATGCTTGGTAGCTCATGTATATCTTGGTTGAGCAAGAAGCACCCTACTGTGGCCACTTCTAGTTGTGAGGTTGAGTATAGGACAACTTTCACAGCGAATGTTGAGTGTGTGTGGCTCAGATGCCTTATGGCTGATTTGGGTGTTGATCAATCTTTTGTCACCACCATCTTCACTGATAGTGAGAGCACATTGGCAGTTGCGAGGAACCATGTGTTCCATGCTTACACTAAGCACATTGAGGTGCATTATCATTATGTCAAGGAGAGGTTCTCTACTAGAGAGATCAGCTTGGCATATGTGCCCATGCAAGAGAACATTGTAGACCTTTCCACAAAGGCTCTGCGTAAGGAGAAGTTTGAAGCTTTGCGGATTACTTTCTTCTGTGGATTGATTCCACATAGCTTGGCACTTCCTTATACATGAGTGCCAACTCCTTGTTCACTGCATCACTCCCAAGGGGGATTTGTTGATATATTTTGGTAGTGATGTGTTTGAACACAATAGGATCACCGAGGCACTTTTTTCCCATCTTTAGGAGGTCCCCCCCCCTTGTATATATGCCTATTGCCCTAACGAGATACTTATCTTTGTACATTCTAGTGGTAATACATTCAGTGTTGTGTGTTGAGCTCCAAGCTTCTTCTTCTTCCTTGTGTTGTTTGCATGCTTTCACGGACATCTAACTCCAACAAAACACACATGCATATGCATACACATAGATACATGTTTTAGGTCTAGGTCTTTACATATACATACACACATATACATACACACATGCACACATATACACATACACATATATATACACATGCATACATACATATACACACATACATGTTTTAGGGTTTAAGGTTTTATGATTCGGGCTTTGGGCTTTTACATGCATACATACATATACACATAAACACACATAATAGATATACACATACACAAATATATACACATGCATGCACACATATACATGTTTTAGGTCTAGGTATTTAGGATTAGGGTTTTATGATTTTTACACACGCATACACACATATATACATAAACACACATAATAGATATACACATACACAAATATATACACATGCATACACACATATACATGTTTTAGGTCTACGTCTTTAAGATTAGGGTTTTATGATTTTTACACATGCATACACACATATACACATAAACACACATAATAGATATACACATACATACACACATATACATGTTTTAGTTCTAGGTCTTTAGGATGAGGGTTTTATGTTTTTTACACATACATACACACATATACACATAAACACACATAATACATATACATAAATATACACATGCATACACACATATGCATGTTTTAGGTCTAGGTCTTTAGGATTAGGGTTTGAGGGTTTTTACACTTGCATACACACATATACACACATAATACATATATACATACACATATATACACATGTAGACACACATATACATGTTTAGGTTTAGGTCTTTAGAATTAGGGTTTTAGGGTTTTTACACTTGCATATACACATATACACACATAATACATATGCACTGTAAAGACTTTGACTCATAGCAAGTTTATGTATCTTAAAAGTTTGAAATTGGTTGTACAGAGTTTTAATTATTTCTTTCTGCCTTCCAAATATTTTGGAATTGGTTTAGATATGGTATTTGATTGCTTTTGCAAAAGACCAGGGTCAGCTGGTTAGAACTAGATAAACAAATTGAACATTCTAGATAGATGTTATGTACAAGAACCTTTTCAATCTTCAAAAGAGAATAAGTCTAAGCGGACTTATTTATTTGATTTTGCTTCAAGTTATAGCATAAATGATTTCCTAGAGTCCAGTATACTCTAGAATAGACAAGTTAGGAATTGCTCATCAGATTGACAATACCCAAGAACTTTCAACTAAAGTCTTTGAGAAAAGTGTCCTAAGTTGGACAATTTCCATTTTGAATTTGAATTGGTCAAGTTATGGTACGGTTGACTTAAAGAAAACCGTAAACTTTTTCCTACGATTTACATAGGATTTTTTAACTCATTAGGACACAGCAGTCCTCTAGTCGCGTGAAAAAATCAAGTAACTATTGGATAAGAGTAAACCATTGAACAAACATCCAAGTTAGATGTTTGAGACAACCAAACTTTAAGTGCTCCAAATCAAATTCAAGTGAATCAAGAGTTCTCAAAGTCTTGCGAGGGATAAGAATACCACCTTCATTACTAAGTCCATGCACTAGTCATGCCCAAAAATGGACTAGTAAGTTGAATCCACCCAATTCACATGTTTGTGCCTAGATCGCACATCGAGAAACTGTGAATTGTCCAAGGATGTTTTTAGATCCACCCTTATTATTCTTTCACTAGTTTGTACTATGTCGAGTTCATCAAAGTGCAAAATGAGACAGTGTTTTGAATCATTTGGATAGGGATGCCACCACAAGAGATGAGACATGTTCTTCCAGTTTTAGAACATGACCATGTTCTTCCAGTTTTAGAACATGAAGCTCGAGGGTTGCCTACAGTAGATATATAGCTCTATTTTCGAGGACAAAAATATTTTCCAAGGGGGGAAGAATGTAATAAAGTAAGCCTATGCTCTAGGTGTCAGATCGGTTCAGACAGATCTGAAATCGGACATTGTTTGGTCATCCATGTGTATGACCAAAGATCTCGAGTTTAGACTTACTACGAGGTCTTCTGCTTTTATGAACAAGTGATCCACTTAGCTTAGTGGTTAAGTCTCAAGGATGTAAGGAGGAGGTCTTGGGTTCAATTCCCATGGGGAATATGGGGAGATTATTTTGCCCAAAGAGATCTAGAGCCTTCTAGAAGCATCCACTCAAGTTGGCGCACATGCAGTTACATGGCCGACACATGCCTGGCTAGTATCCACCTGCCCAAGAAGGTAGTCCCTTGGAGAGAGCTATATATAGAGGCATTTGGTTGGGAGGAGAGTCATCTCTCTAGCATGTGGTGGTCGTAATTGTAGTCTTGTTACATACACATACACATATAAATACACATGTGAGGTCTTTAGGATCAGGCTTTTAGGGTTTTAGACTTGCATATACACATATACACACATAATACATATACACATACACACATATATATATGCATATTCAAAAAAATATATACATGTTTTAGGTCTAGGTCTTTAGGATTAGGGTTTTAGGGTTTCTACACTTGCATATATGTAAACAAAAGGGGAAGTAAATTAGAATGTGTAAATATTGTAATTAAATGTATGTAAAAATTAAGGAAAAAACCAGAATATGTAATATATATATATATATATATGTATATATATAAAACTAAACATCTAAAAATTAGGGAAAAAATCAAAATATGTAAAATATGTATAATAAAATGTATAAAAAATAGGTCTTAAGGATTTTTAGGATTTTTACATATATAATTAAATATATAAAAGATAAAATTTTCGGATTTTTACATACAAACATATACACATATAGATATGTTGGAAACAATGATCTATTGGTCAATCTTGCTCAGAGGATATAGCATTAGTAGCTATCCTTTTAGTGATCTCCACAAGACAGAAGCGCGGGCAATGTGGATAGCGCAATAGTCTTCTAAAGCGTTGGTCTGAGTTCGAATCCCCTGACGGGCAGTGCGAAGGAAATAGTTTTTATTTAACAAACACTTTTTGAAAAGCTTTTGCTTTAAAAAACGCGTTTGATTGTTTCAAGAACGCTTGTGCGTAGTGCTTTATTGGTGCTTTTGAGGGATCAACAAATACTATAAAAACACAAGCTTGGGCTCACTTGTATTCATCCTTCACCTAGTTTTCAACACAAGCCTTGAGCTTGGACCTCAATACAGGTGGTGTCTCGTCTAGCACATGGGGCAGCCATGGTGCTAACTTGAAGCATGTTCACGAGCAGCTATGGAGTTCTTCTTAATGATTCTTCTTGGAGAAGATAAAGGGTGTGCTCACACTCTAACTCATGGAGAGGAGGTTATCTCTTGTTCATGGCAAGAAGACTTGGTCATTAGCAGCTTGATGGTGAGGATCGGCCGTCTACATGTTGTAGTTGAAGATTGTCTTCTACAAGAAGATGTTGGGATACGTCAAAGACATTGGATGGTGGTTAACATAAGATTTACATTTTATGTTAAGTATTCATGTACATATTCTCTTTATGCACACAGGTACTACTTGAAGTTTATGAAGGCTGTGGTGTTCATATCAGAAGGAGTCCTATTCGGCATAGGTACAAGAGAATCAATACGTATATGCTTTATGCATATTTTGATGTGGTGTTTGAGAAGGTGTGTTCACATGAGTTTGAGGATTTATGGCAGCAAACTTGTTAGCATTCTTTGCTACTTTTTAAGTATGTGATCTTTTCACACACGTATCTGACTTAGGGTCTTCCATAGCCTAAGGTTAGATGAGGGTTTGTTGATTATCAGTTTCACACTGATCCTTCCTCTTTCGGTCACTCATATTCACTCTTCTATAACCTATAAGGTCACACATCTCATGTATATTCAGATTTCTGCCCATACATCTGAATATGTTTGTTACATTTGTACATTCACTCTTCCATCTATTTCTCATCACATAGAGTGGTTGAGAGTTTTGATCCCACATTGTACATTGAACATTGGTATATATGATACTATGAGTAAGCGATGGCTTATGTAACACCTTACACATATCGTCTATTCTTTCTCTATCTTTGTCTCATCATTTGTATGATTAAGTTGTGATATGTTCATGTTTTGTCAATATTGAAGATTGTTGGATTCTATGTTGTATATGCTGGACCTATGGAACCATGGACATGTGACATGAGCCAAGGGCCTACCTCACTTCCAACATTTGGTATCAGAGCACTAAGGTTTTGGTTTCAGAACTTTAGATCTTTGGCATCAATGCATTAAGGCTCATTCATAGTCTCAGGTTCCCAGACTTCCAGATTTACAACATATGATTTAAGAGCATCTTCTAAGATTTGACATTTGACATACACACTTAATCTAGATGAGTAGAGATTTGAGAATTAGACAATTAAGTTACATGTGTATTCATTAGTGTGGAGTATGAAGTTGATGATCTGTTAGTAGCTGAATATTTTTGGAAGAGTATGCAAATACTTTACAAAAGTATTGTATGAAGACCCAGACTTGATGAAGAGAAGGCTACTTCAAATTCAAGGAAGAACAATGTTTTAGAGAAGATGAAGGAATCAGATCAACATCAAACCACAGGTATCACTTTCTACTATCAGATTATCATTTGCAGGTCATATCTTAGAAGAGCAGTTATGAAGAGATTTGAAGGTTTCAAGGAGTGCTTTTATACACTTTCATCATTTGAAAGTTAAAGCATTAGCTACATCAAAACAGGTATCTAGAGGTTTTTCTAGAGAGTTTTGAGAAGATCTCTTTCATGGCAAGAAAGTTCATCAAAGAAGACAAATGCGAAGATGGGATGAGTTTTTCAACCAATTTTCTATTGTAAGTTGGTTGGATATCAAGGTACAAATGTGGTCTAGAGAGATAACTCTAGAAGGGTAATTCATCATTCAGACAAAAGATTGGTGAATTTAGTCGTTTTAGACATTTGAAACAGCATTTTGATTCAGAGATATGAGGAGATGATAAAACATGATTCTATATTCACTTCCATTTGTATACCATGTTTGTTTTATCTCTTACTCTTAGCATTAGAGGAAGAGAAAAAGTTCATTTGAAGAAGTCAAGAGTGTTTGCTACTTCAAGATGAAGAGAACAAAAGGTACGGAAGAGAAGTTTGAAGATGTTGACATCATCAGGTGGAAGAAAGATGCAGAAAAAGAAAGTCCATCATTTCCAAAAGAAAAGTAAGACTTCCTTTTCTCTTATATTTTCCATATACTCTTCCTATTTTATCTTATACATCCAAAGACAAGTCTACGAGTACATCTTGTGTGAAGAAGAAACAATTTCTTGTTTTGCGTTACACTTGGTCATGATTTAGTAGATTTGACAAAGAATTGCATTGAGAGAAAGAAAAGCAGTAGATATATGTTTTGACTCATATATGTATGAGTTATGTTTTAGTTGAAGTTTTTAAGCAGGCAGCTTATATGTTCCCTCAAAGAATTCTTGGAGTGTCAATACAGATCTACTTGGTATATGACAAGTTGCAGAGAAGTATATTTCTTCTTTATCTAACTCTTGAGTTAAAAGAGTTTTTGTAGCAAATGTTGAAGACTTGGGTTGAGGTTTTATGTTTGGAAAATGTTACCTCATATTCAATATTTTCACAAACTTCAGAAAATTTAGTATTGTTGATGTACAAGTCAATAGAGAATCTACTTTCTATGATTGTCTAGATTTTTGGATACGTGTTTGTATTCAAAAAGGTGTTCCACCAAATCCTATCACTTGATTGAGAAGTGGAGTTAGCCAAAAGAAAATCAAGTAGGTACTGTCACATTTCACCCGTGTAAAATATGAAAGTTATGAAGTATCAACTTGCAGCTTTTGGAGTTCTCAAGGTGAGAAGTTTGTCCACTTATGTTTCAAATAGGATGTACAGATTCTTGGGAAGGATTTGTTTGCAGAAAAGTTTTACAACTTTGTAAGAAGCATGGACACTTGGAGACATTCAGGTAAATAAATCAAACATTCAATCATGAAGGTTTGATGATAGCAAATTCTACACAAGAGAGATCATTGATCTTGAATGATCGTAAAAGATCTTGAGTATTTATGAGTCAATTGTTTATCCTTTTGTTTGATTCTTAAAACATTGGAAGAATCCCCTGACGGGCAGCGCGAAGGAAATTGTTTTTATTTAACAAACACTTTTTGAAAAGCTTTTGCTTTAACGAACGCGTTTGATTGTTTCAAGAATGCTTATGCGTAGTGCTTTATTGGAGCTTTTGAGGGATCAACAAATACTATAAAAACACAAGCTTGGGATCACTTGTATTCATCCTTCACCTAGATTTCAACACAAGCCTTGAGCTTGGACCTCAATAGAGGTGGTGTTTCGTCTAGCACATGGGGCAGCCATGGTGCTAACTTGAAGCATGTTCAGGAGCAGCTATGGAGTTCTTCTTGGAGAAGATGAAGGGTGTGCTCACACTCTAGCTCATGGAGAGGAGGTTATATCTTGTTCATGGCAAGAAGACTTGGTCATTAGCGCTTGATGGCGAGGATCGGCCGTCTACATGTTGTAGTTGAAGATTGTCTTCTACAAGAAGATGTCGGGCTACGTCAAAAACATTGGATGGTGGTTAACATAAGATTTACATCTTATGTTAAGTATTCAGGTACATATTCTCTTTATGCACATAGGTACTCCTTGAAGTTTATGAAGGTTGTGGCGTTCATATAAGAAGGAGTCCTATTCAACATAGGTACAAGAGAATCAGTACGTATATGCTTTATGCATATTTTGATGTGGTGTTTGAGAAGGTGTGTTCACATCAGTTTGAGGATTTATGGCAGCAAACTTGTTAGCGTTCTTTGCTACTTTTTAAGTATGTGATCTTTTCACACATGTATCTGACTTAGGGTCTTCCATAGCCTAAGGTTAGATGAGGGTTTGTTGATTATCAGTTTCACACTGATCCTTCCTTTGTAAGAAGCATGGACACTTGGAGACATCCAGGTATTTAAATCAAACATTCAATCATGAAGGTTTGATGATAGCAGATTCTACACAAGACAGATCATTGATCTTGAATGATCATGAAAGATCTTGAGTATTTATGAGTCAGTTGTTTATCCTTTTGTTTGATTCTTAAAACATTGGAAGAAGTAAGTCAAAGATTGAGGTTCTATCAGATTTGTCTTGTAGAAAGATAGAAGAAGATACTTGTTATGTTACAGAAGGTTATGAATCCTAAAATGCTTTCAGCAAGGTTTTGTTATGTTAGGATCAGCTAACCTTATTCTACAATTTGGAAAGGTGAGGAATGACATGGAAAGCTATTGGCATGTGTACAGTGCTAATAAAAAGGGTTCAGAGATTTTGTTTCAGATACAGGTATTGATCACTGAAGATCAGATTTATGAAGAAGGACGTCCAAGATTTCATAAAGTCTGATATAATTTGAAGAATACTGGATACTAGTGTTAAATCATCCAGGGGGTGATGAAACATGAAGACTTATTTTCAGCCATATGTAAAAGAATGCAGAATCATACCTTCAAGTATTCCTATATTTCCTTTGTCAGGTTCTCTTTATGTTCCAGCTTTAAAAGAAGAAGGAAGAAGAAGAATGTTTGGAGAAAGTTCCTGTTAGGATGTTCCTGTTCAGGAGAAGGTTCCAAAATTCTATTGAAGAGAAGCTTGATATTTCAGAGAGGTATATTTCAGAAGTGCGCACATATATTTTTATACCAAGTTCTGAAGGAAAGAGGTATGAAGGATTTAAAGGATGAAGACATGATGACATCATAGATTTTTACTCATATTTCAGTTGATTACAGTTGATTTCAATTGAGTTGAGTTGATTTGAATTGAGTAGAGTCAGAGATAAACTAGTAGTGTTCATAATACACTAAGTTGTGAGTTGACAGTCACACGTTCCAGGATTCAGTTCCTGATTTTGTTTAGTGTATTTACATGACGCAGCAGAAGTACGTTGAGAAACCTTTTTGGAAGGTAAATGCAAATATATGGATCCTAGTGTATGTTTTCAGGTTTTTGAAAACAGGAGATAGCAGGTTCGGAGACAATTCATGCTACATTTGTTGTCAAGTAGTGATTGCTTGATGAGTTCACTATTGGATATCTAGTTTGCATATTTTCTCAAGTATTATGGTTCATATTCAACAAGTTCAGGTTTTTTTAAGGAAAGTCAAATTTAGTTTTGAAGAAGACTTTTGAAGAACAAGTTCTGAAGTGCGGGAGTACAAGCTTGAAGCTTGTGATAGTTTGCAGTTTGTGACAGATTGCAGATCCAGTCCAGATTGTTCCAATATGACATTGTAGGGGGGATTGTTGGAAACAATGATCTATTGGTCAATCTTGCTCAGAGGATACAACATTAGTAGCTATCCTTTTAGTAGTCTCCACAAGACAGCAGCGCGGGCAATGTGGATAGCGCAATAGTTTTTAAAGCATTGGTCTGAGTTCGAATCCCCTGATGGGGAGCGCGAAGGAAATTGTTTTTATTTAACAAACACTTTTTGAAAAGCTTTTGCTTTAACGAACGCGTTTGATTGTTTCAAGAACGCTTGTGCGTAGTGCTTTATTGGAGCTTTTGAGGGATCAACAAATACTATAAAAACACAAGCTTGGGCTCACTTGTATTCATCCTTCACCTAGTTTTCAACACAAGCCTTGAGCTTGGACCTCAATAGAGGTGGTGTTTCGTCTAGCACATGGGGCAGCCATGGTGCTAACTTGAAGCATGTTCAGGAGCAGCTATGGAGTTCTTCTTGGAGAAGATGAAGGGTGTGCTCACACTCTAGCTCATGGAGAGGAGGTTATCTCTTGATCATGGCAAGAAGACTTGGTCATTAGCAACTTGATGGTGAGGATCGGCCATCTACATGTTGTAGTTGAAGATTGTCTTCTACAAGAAGGTGTCGGGCTACGTCAAAGACATTGGATGGTGGTGAACATAAGATTTACATCTTATGTTAAGTATTCACGTACATATTCTCTTTATGCACACAGGTACTACTTGAAGTTTATGAAGGCTATGGCGTTCATATCAGAAGGAGTCCTATTCGGCATAGGTACAAGAGAATCAGTACGTATATGCTTTATGCATATTTTGATGTGGTGTTTGAGAAGGTGTGTTCACATGAGTTTGAGGATTTATGGCAGCAAACTTGTTAGCATTCTTTGCTACTTTTTAAGTATGTGATCTTTTCACACATGTATCTGACTTAGGGTCTTCCATAGCCTAAGGTTAGATGAGGGTTTGTTGATTATCAGTTTCACACTGATCCTTCCTCTTTCGGTCACTCATATTCACTCTTCTATAACCTATAAGGTCACACATCTCATGTATATTCAGATTTCTGCCCATACATCTGAATATGTTTGTTACATTTGTACATTCACTCTTCCATCTATTTCTCATCACATAGAGTGGTTGAGAGTTTTGCTCCCACATTGTACATTGAACCTTGGTATATATGATACTATGAGTAAGCGATGGCTTACGTAACACCTTACACATATCGTCTATTCTTTCTCTATCTTTGTCTCATCATTTGTATGATTAAGTTATGATATGTTCATGTTTTGTCAATATTGAAGATTGCTAGATTCTATGTTGTATATGTTGGACCTATGGAACCATGGACCTGTGACATGAGCCAAGGGCCTACCTCACTTCCAACATTTGGTATCAGAGCACTAAGGTTTTGGTTTCAGAACTTTAGATCTTTGGCATCAATGCATTAAGGCTCATTCATAGTCTTAGGTTCCCAGACTTCTAAATTTACAACATATGATTTAAGAGCATCTTCTAACATTTGACATTTGACATACACACTTAATCTAGATGAGTAGAGATTTGAGAATTAGACAATTCAGTTACATGTGTATTCATCAGTGTGGAGTATGAAGTTGATGATCTGTTAGGAGCTGAATATTTTTGGAAGAGTATGCAAATACTTTACAAAAGTATTGTATGAAGACCCAGACTTGATGAAGAGAAGGCTACTTCAAATTCAAGGAAGAACAATGTTTTAGAGAAGATGAAGGAATCAGATCAACATCAAATCACAGGTATCACTTTCTACTATCAGATTATCATTTGCAGGTCATATCTTAGAAGAGCAGTTATGAAGAGATTTGAAGGTTTCAAGGAGTGCTTTTATACACTTTCATCATTTGAAAGTTAAAGCATTAGCTACATCAAAACAGGTATCTAGAGGTTTTTCTAAAGAGTTTTGAGAAGATCTCTTTCATGGCAAGAAAGTTCATCTAAGAAGACAAATGTGAAGATGGGATGAGTTTTTTAGCCAATTTTCTGTTGTAAGTTGGTCGGATATCAAGGTACAAATGTGATCTAGAGAGATAAGTTTAGAAGGTAATTCATCATTCAGACAAAAGATTGGTGAATTTAGTCATTTCAGACATTTGAAACATCATTTTGATTCAGAGATATGAGGAGATGATAAAACATGATTCTATATTCACTTCCATTTGTATACCATGTTTGTTTTATCTCTTACTCTTAGCATTAGAGGAAGAGAAAAAGTTCATTTGAAGAAGTCAAGAGTGTTTGCTACTTCAAGATGAATAGAACAAAAGGTACGGAAGAGAAGTTTGAAGATGTTGACATCATCAGGTGGAAGAAAGATGTAGAAAAAGAAAGTCCATCATTTCCAAAAGAAAAGTAAGACTTTCTTTTCTCTTATATTTTCCATATACTCTTCCTATTTTATCCTCTACATCCAAAGACAAGTCTACGAGTACATCTTGTGTGAAGAAGAAACAATTTCTTGTTTTGCATTACACTTGGTCATGATTTAGTAGATTTGACAAAGAATTGCATTGAGAGAAAGAAAAGCAGCAGATATATGTTTTGACTCATATATGTATGAGTTATGTTTTAGTTGAAGTTTTTAAGCAGGTAGCTTATATGTTCCCTCAAAGAATTCTTGGAGTGTCAATACAGATCTACTTGGTATATGACAAGTTGTAGAGAAGTATATTTCTTCTTTATCTAAATCTTGAGTTAAAAGAGTTTTTGTAGCAGATGTTGAAGACTTGGGTTGAGGTTTTATGTTTGGAAAAGGTTACCTCATATTCAATATTTTCAGAAACTTCAGAAAATTTAGTCTTGTTGATGTACAAGTCAATAGAGAATCTACTTTCTATGATTGTCTAGATTTTTGGATACATGTTTGTATTAAAAAAGGTGTTCCATCATATCCTATCACTTGATTGAGAAGTGGAGTTAGCCAAAAGAAAATCAAGCAGGTACTGTCACATTTCAACCGGGTAAAATATGAAAGTTATGAAGTATCAACTTGCAGCTTTTGGAGTTCTCAAGGTGAGAAGATTGTCCACTTATGTTTCAAATAGGATGTACACATTCTTGGGAAGGATTTGTTTGCAAAAAAGTTTTACAACTTTGTAAGAAGCATGGACACTTGGAGACATTCAGGTAAATAAATCAAACATTCAATCATGAAGGTTTGACGATAGCAGATTCTACACAAGAGAGATCATTGATCTTGAATGATCATGAAAGATCTTGAGTATTTATGAGTCAGTTGTTTATCCTTTTGTTTGATTCTTAAAACATTGGAAGAAGTAAGTCAAAGATTGAGGTTCTATCAGATTTGTCTTGTAGAAAGATAGAAGAAGATACTTGTTATGTTACAGAAGGTTATGAATCCTAAAATGCTTTCAGCAAGGTTTTGTTATGTTAGGATCTGCTAACCTTATTCTACAATTTGGAAAGGTGAGGAATGACATGGAAAGCTATTGGCATGTGTACAGTGCTAATAAAAAGGGTTCAGAGATTTTGTTTCAGATACAAGTATTGATCACTGAAGATCAGATTTATGAAGAAGGACGTCCAAGATTTCATAAAGTCTGATATAATTTGAAGAATATTGGATACTAGTGTTAAATCATCCAGGGGGTGATGAAACATGAAGACTTATTTTCAGCCATATGTAAAAGAATGTAGAATCATACCTTCAAGTATTCCTAAATTTCCTTTGTCAGGTTCTCTTTATGTTCTAACTTTAAAAGAAGAAGGAAGAATAAGAATGTTTGGAGAAAGTTCTTGTTAGGATGTTCGTGTTTAGGAGAAGGTTCCAAAATTCTATTGAAGAGAAGCTTGATATTTCAGAGAGGTATATTTCAGAAGTGCGCACATATATTTTTATACCAGGTTCTAAAGGAAAGAGGTATGAAGGATTTAAAGGATGAAGACATGATGACATCATAGATTTTTACTCATATTTCAGTTGATTACAGTTGATTTCAATTGAGTTGAGTTGATTTGAATTGAGTACAGTCAGAGATGAACCAGTAGAGTTCATAATACACTAAGTTGTGAGTTGACAGTCATAGGATTCAGGATTCAGTTCCTGATTTTGTTTAGTGTATTTACATGACGCAGCAGAAGTACATTGAGAAACCTTTTTGGAAGGTAAATGCAAATATATGGATCCTAGTGTATGTTTTCAGGTTTTTGAAAACAGGAGATAGCAGGTTTGGAGACAATTCATGCTACATTTGTTGTCAAGTAGTGATTGCTTGATGAGTTCACTATTGGATATCTAGTTTGCATATTTTCTCAAGTATTATGGTTCATATTCAACAAGTTCAGGTTTTTTTGAAGGAAAGTCAAATTTAGTTTTGAAGAAGACTTTTGAAGAACAAGTTCTAAAGTGCGGGAGTACAAGCTTGAAGCTTGTGATAGTTTGCAGTTTGTGACAGATTGCAGATCCAGTCCAGATTGTACCAATATGACATTGTAGGGGGGATTGTTGGAAACAATGATCTATTGGTCAATCTTGCTCAGAGGATACAACATTAGTAGCTATCCTTTTAGTAGTCTCCACAAGAGAGCAGCGCGGGTGATGTGGATAGCGCAATAGTCTTCTAAAGCGTTGATTTGAGTTCGAATCCCCTGACGGGCAGCGCGAAGGAAATTGTTTTTATTTAACAAACACTTTTTGAAAAGCTTTTGGTTTAACGAACACGTTTGATTGTTTCAAGAACGCTTGTGCATAGTGCTTTATTGGAGCTTTTGAGTGATCAACAATAAAAACACAAGCTTGGGCTCACTTGTATTCATCCTTCACCTAGTTTTCAACACAAGCCTTGAGCTTGGACCTCAATAGAGGTGGTGTTTCGTCTAGCACATGGGGCAACCATGGTGCTAACTTGAAGCATGTTGAGGAGAAGCTATGGAGTTCTTCTTAATGATTCTTCTTGGAGAAGATGAAGGGTGTGCTCACACTCTAGCTCATGGAGAGGAGGTTATCTCTTGTTCATGGCAAGAAGACTTGGTCATTAGCAGCTTGATGGTGAGGATCGGCCGTCTACATGTTGTTGTTGAAGATTGTCTTCTACAAGAAGATGTCGGGCTACGTCAAAGACATTGGATGATGGTTAACATAAGATTTACATCTTATGTTAAGTATTCAGGTACATATTCTCTTTATGCACACAGGTACTACTTGAAGTTTATGAAGGCTGTGGCGTTCATATAAGAATGAGTCCTATTCGGCATAGGTACAAGAGAATCAGTACGTATATGCTTTATGCATATTTTGATGTGGTGTTTGAGAAGGTGTGTTCACATGAGTTTGAGGATTTATGGCGGCAAACTTGTTAGCATTGTTTGCTACTTTTTAAGTATGTGATCTTTTCACACACGTATCTGACTTAGGGTCTTCCATAGCCTAAGGTTAGATGAGGGTTTGTTGATTATCAGTTTCACACTGATCCTTCCTCTTTCGGTCACTCATATTCACTCTTCTATAACCTATAAGGTCACACATCTCATGTATATTCAGATTTCTGCCCATACATCTGAATATGTTTGTTACATTTGTACATTCACTCTTCCATCTATTTCTCATCACATAGAGTGGTTGAGAGTTTTGCTCCCACATTGTACATTGAACATTGGTATATATGATAGTATGAGTAAGCAATGGCTTACGTAACACCTTACAAATATCGTCTATTCTTTCTCTATCTTTGTCTCATCATTTGTATGATTAAGTTGTGATATGTTCATGTTTTGTCAATATTGAAGATTGCTAGATTCTATGTTGTATATGGTGGACCTATGGAACCATGGACCTGTGACATGAGCCAAGGGCCTACCTCACTTCCAACAAGATACATATATAGAAATATATAAGAAATTAGGGTTTTATAATTAAATGAAGTATATATAATTAAATATTAAAAAAATAAAGTTTTAAATATTAAATATATGTTACAATTAAATTAAATATATATAATTAAATATTAAATATATGTAAAAATTAGGGAAAAAATAGAATCTGTAAATATCTTAATTAAATGTATGTAAAAAATTAAGAAAAAAATAAAAAAATGTAAAATATATATAATAAAAAATATAAAAAATAGTTTTATAGGATTTTTATGGTTTTATATATATCTATAATTAAATATATAAAAAAAGGTTTTTAGGATTTTTACCTATAAACATATACATATACAAACATATATATATATATATATATATATATATATATATATATATATATATATATATATATATATATATATATATATATATATATATATATATATATAAATTAAGGTTTTTAAATCAAATTAAATATATATGATTAAATGTTTTATAAAATAAAGTTTTAGGATTAACATTAATATATGTAAATTAGAATAAATAATAACTAGGAAAAAATCAAAATATGTAAAATATATATAATTAAATATATGAAAAATAGTTCTTTAGCATTTTTAGGGTTTTTACATATATATAATTAAATATGTAAAAATGATTAAATATTATATATATAATATTAGGAAAAAATAGGTTTTAAGGATTAATATTAATATATATATTCAAATATATAAAAAATAGGATTTTACGTTTGAAAGTAAAAATTAGGGTTTTAGATTTAAAATTAGAATATATAATTAAATGCATCATATATTAAATGTCATAACCTCTCCACATGGTATCAAATGGCATCTTTGGATCTGAAGGAGAGAATGGCATGTCCTCTGCACTCAGTGAAAGTATCAGATTTTTCGAAAACAACGGATAACTATTGCACATGTTAGAGAATATGGAGCTTTTGATAAAAGTTGAGTAGAAAAACTATACTCTCATTCACATGGTTCCCCTAGTGAGTAGGTCGATCTAAATGATATTGCACCATCTACCTTCGTGGACAAAGGAGAATGAAGAGGGAGGTAGAAGTACAAGGTACTTCTACCTTCGTGGACAAAAGAGAATGAAGAGGGAGGTAGAAGTACAAGGTACTTCTACCTCCCTCAAGACATTTTAGGAGATGGATAAGGATCAAGATGGTGGAGAAGATATCATAGATTCCATGGACTCGCCAGAATTTCCACGCTCAGAAGCTGATGAAGAATACAAGAACATGCAAAGACTAGCCTGTTTACCACTATACAACAGGGCAAAGATATATGTACTACGTGTGTCTCTCGCGATGTTGAATCTTCAATCCATTTATGGATGGTCAGATAGTAGTATCTCTGAATTGTTCATGTAAGTTGATTCAAAATAAACTTTCATTGTTGTATCAAAATAAGTTCATTACTAATAGCATTGTAATTGCTTATGGCTTGTAGACTTTTGAAAGATCAATTTCTGCCAGATGACAATGACATGCCTTCAGCACATGGAGATGCAAAAAAACTTTTATAGTCCATTGGAATGGACTATACCAAGATTCATGCTTTTTTGAATGATTGCATTCTCTTTCGGAACGAGTATGAGCATCTCCACATATGTCCAAAGTGTAGAGCAAATAGGTTTAGAGAAGACCTTGTGGGTGAAGCAATCCTTGCAAAGGTTCTTCACCACTTTCCTATCATTCCAAGAATTAAGAGCATGTTTAGATGCAAATCCATAATCCGTTAATGTCATGGCATGTAAAGAGAAGGTCTACAAATGGTGTAATGCAAGTGCCTGTTGATTTTGATGCTTGGAAACACATAGATAGTAAGTGGCCAATGTTTACTATAGAGCCTCAGAACATACGTCTAGGCCTAGCTATGGATGCAGTAAATCCATTTGGTTTATGTAGCTCCTCATGGAGCAGCACATGGCCTATATGTTTGGTCAACTATAACATGCCAGATAAGTATAAGGTTAAAAACATGGATGTATACCTTGCACCACTTGTGGAAGAAGTGTGCACTTTATGGGATGGGATTACTATGGGTGACATGTTTGAAGTTATGAGAAGACGAGATGTTCGAGTGCAAGGCATACTTATGTGGACAATGCATGATCGGACTGCTTATGGTGAATGTTCAAGTTTATCAATTTTGGGTTATCATGCTTGTCCCTATGCGGACCATGACTCGAAGCATGCTATTCCAAAGCACTTCGAAAAACTGTCTATGAAGGACATCATAGATATTTGCCTGATGGACATGTTTTACATGAAGGATAAATTGGCTGATAAGCACAACGACAAATGAAAGTAGGGAATTGGAAGAACGTAACCTATGGGATGCAGAAACACCAATCACTAGCATGAAATGACTCTTGACCTTTCACTCACTCCCTTAATGAAGTGAGTTATTGATCAATCATTTGGTAGATCTGATGCATATTTTCAACAATGTGGGAGAGATGCTCTAGAAAACAATAATCGGCCTGAAGGAAATCAAAGCACAAAGGGAGGAGTTGGAAGAGCGAGGTCGTACGCAAGACTTATGGGCAATTACCAAGCCCAATAGAACAATGTCGCTACCAAGAGCTCCTTGAGTGCTCTGCAAGATGGAAGAGAAACAAGTGAAGAAGGTGATTTCAGAGTTTCGGACACCTACTAGGCGCATGAGATGTCTAAAGACTTCCTTCACATGAAATGATGATCTCAGAGGGCTCAAGTCTTATGATTGGCATAAGTTTTTATACTTTGTGCTTCCTATAGCTCTAAAAGATTTCCTTTCAGAAGATCTACGAACAACAATTTGTAAAATCATTTCCTTGGTACAGTGGACCTCTTCTAAAGAGATAAGGAGAGACAACAGAGAGTGCAAAACTCAATGCTACAGAGGCTATCTGTATGGTTAAGAAATACTTTCCCTCAAGTATTCTAACAATTCAGCTTCATTTATTGGTTCATGTGATTGATGAAGTTGCAATAGCAGGAACTATCCATAGTCAATGGATGTTCTTTTTAGAGCGCTTCATGAAGACATTAAAAGGGCTTGTTCATCATAGAGCACATCCAGAGGGGAGCATGGCAGAGGGATCGCTCATACAAGAGTCTCTTGTATTCATAGTAGAGTTTATATGCATGTCGGATCCAGAAATGCCTCGCTTATGGAGTGATGATGAAGATGTTCGTCTTATAGGCGATGAACCTCAAGGTAAAGGGATGCAATGAAAAATGGATATAGCTTTCAGAGAGAAGGCAATGAAGTTCTGCATTGTTAACTCTAAGCCTATGCAGAAGTGGTTGGAGATGTACGAGCTTGCCAAGGAGACAAATGCAAAGGAAAGAGTTTCAAAAGAATCGTTCCACTCGTTTTTTGCCTCTTGCGGAGAGTCTTTGATCTCTTCCATCATTTTCAATGAGCATATAGCTAGATACAACAATTTCACAAGCAAAGGCAACATGTAAAGATATCTCTGAAGAAGAGTAGGAACTTGCAAGGGGATGTGATTGGGAGTATTTTAAATATGGTGCCCTATGATCTCATGAATGACACTTTCAGATTGCACGAATCGGGAAAAATAGGTCTACTTTTGATAGTGGGGTGATGGTGAACTTTTTCAAAAAAAGTAGAGCTAGTGGAAGAGACGACAATGTTCAAGAAGGCAAGCTTGGGTATTGTGGAGTGATCCAAGATATCTTGAAGCTATCTTTCAGGAGGTTTGATTACTTTTTCTTTTATGTGAAATGGTTCAAAGTAGTCATCTCTGGAGGAAATACAACAATGCGACGAGATAAGAGTGGTTTGCTTTAGGTAGACTCCACAAAGATATGGACAGATGAAAGAGATACATTTGTACTTCCTGAACACTCTGATCAGGTTGTCTTTATGCCAAATTCGAAAGAACCAAATTGGTTATTTGTTTTAGAAGTCCCCCCACGTAGCAGAAAAATTTGTGAGAACATAGACGTAGAAGAAATTCCATCCATAGTGGAATTTGAGATTCATTCGATAGTCGAGGAGGAAGAGATCATTATCGAAGATGAAGAGGTCTTTGAAGAGATGAGATACATGATGAAACAATAGACAATATGTTGTATGAGAACAATGATGAAGAAGGAGCTAGCATACCAAGAGATCTAGAAGTTGCCATGTAGAGATATATATTCTCTATGCATCAGATCTCCAAGAGGATGATAGAATAGAGGATTTCTGAAGCAAATACTTGTATGCACTATTTTGTGTTTATTTCTTTTGCTATGTTTTTTTACATTACTATTTTCTATATTGCCATTATTATTGTATGCTAATTTTTTGAGTTTTTTTGTTGGAGAGCATGATAGGAGACAGTCCTCCAGTCACTCTGCATTCCATGATAGAGGAGCAGTTTCAAGAGTTTATGTATGAGGGATCTCCTCCTTATATGGCTGTTGTGTTATAGTATTGGATCACTTGTGATAACACTCCCCCCGGCCTCACTCTTGCTGACCTCACTCCTATCGATATCACTCCCACTGGTGGGGCTACTCCCGTGGACGTCACTCCCATGGGTGGGGCTACTCTCGCTAGAGGTACTCCTGGCTTTATGGCTCCACCATGAATGCCTTCTCAGCCATCCCCTAGTGGCTCTAGTAGTCGATGTATGCATTCCACATCTCAGCATGATACAAGTACTGATCTGTCTCATCGATCGAGGTCATGCTCTAGAGGTGGCGAATGTATGTTGTGGAGACAACGCGACGGACATTGTGACTCCCACTTCTACTCCTAGAGCAAGTAGCTCGGATACAGGTATGCCATTTGGTACACCATGTACACCTTGGGGTGCTCATGACCATGACAACTTCAAGGTGTATAGTATACGTGATGGAGCTCCTGCGATGGATGCGACCAGAAAGGCCACACACTTACACATATACATGCACATACATACATACATATACACACATACATATGCACATACACACATATGCACATACACTTACACATACACATACACATGCACATACATACATATACACACACATACACATGCACATACACACATACACTTACACATGCACATGCACATACATACATATGCACACTCATACACATACACATACACACATATACACACACACATACACATGCATATATACCTACACATACACATACACACACATACATATACTTATACACATACACATGCACATATACACACACACACACACATGCACATACACAGATATGCACATACACATACATATACATACACATACACATACACATGCACACATGCATATGCATAAAACATATCTACATGCACATATATGCACACACAGATACACATATATACATGCATATAGACACACTTACACAAATATAGATATATACCTACATGTGCATACATACATTTTATACACACACAACTACATGCACATACATACATCTATACACACAAACACACATATAATATGAATGAATGATATAATTAAAATAATAAATCACATGTTAAATTTAAACAATAATAAAAATCATTAAAACAAGACTTTTTGTTAATTAGTACCATAGATACAATTCAAACATAATTGGAATGAGAAAATATATAGATATAAAAAAATATGTATATCAATGTAAAATATATATCCAATGTAATATACCAGTCATCTTGATCATTATCATCCACATCATCATGTAAGTCCTCATAATCATGATCATCCACATGATCTAATGTATCTGTAGTGGCATCATGGGTAGAGGTGTGAGCACTCTGTGATGATTGAGATCGTCCCACCTATGTTTGTTGCTCCACTTCATCCATATCTGCCTCTCCATAATACTCTTGTATTACATATAACAAACATAAATATATAAAACATCAATAAAAATGAAATAATTATATGAAATTGATTAATACTCACAAAAGCATTTGGATGATCTTGCATGTACTTACTCAGATGTTGATATCCACAATGTCTAGCAAAATTGATTTCCTTTTTCATAGGATATCGAACATAATCCTTTCGCTGCATTGAAACAAATAAAAAGATTAATTATTAGTGTTTTAATAAAATAAAAAATATGGTTTCAATAATACATATACTTACAAATGTAGCTACGAGACCATGATGGCTCATTTGGCCTAAGTGTGATGTATGACTTGACTCAACTCTTCTTTGCAGTAGCTTGCATTTATTTAATGAAACAAAAATACATAGATTAAAATGTAAATCATTTATAAAACATATGAGAATTATAAGTCACAGTGATATAAATACCTTCTGCTGAGGAAATGATTCTTGAAGATGTAGCTATCTGTGAAAAAACTGCCATGTCTCAGGTGGTATGTTAGGTTTTCTCTTATTTTGTTCTACCATACAATATCTCTTGTTATTTTAATCTCAAACAAAAAAACGGATCAAAATATAAAAAAAATTTAAATTTATAAACATGCATACACAAACACACATACATACACTTACACATACCCATACATATACATACACACACATACATATTAAATACATACCCACACACATACATATTAAATACATACCCACACACATACATATACACACACATACATGCATACACATACATACACTTAGACATACATACATACATATATACATACACACACACATACACATATGCTTGCACTTACACATACATACATACCCACACATACACATACATACACACACATACATGCATACACATACACATATACATATGCTTACACATACATACATACACTTACACATACATACATACACACATATACATACCCACACATATACATACACACACATACATACTAAATACATGCACACAATACACTTACACATAGGTACATACTGCACTCAGATATACATACATACACACATATACACATACCCACACACACACATACATGCATACATAGACACACATACACACAAATACACATACACATATACATAAACTTAGACATACATACATATTGCACTTACCCATACATTCACACATACGCATACCCACACACACACACATACATGCATACACATACACATACATACACTTACACATACATACATACATACACACACCCATACATGCATACACATACACATATACATACACTTACACATACATACATACCCAAACACATAGATACACACATACATAATACATACATAATACATACATGCGCTCATACACATACACACATATACACCCTCATATATATACATACATACACACGTCATACATTTATAGTTTTGTATGTGTATTTATATGTCAGAATGTGTATTTGTGTATATGTGAATATATGTGTATGTGTAAATGTGTACATGTGAACGTGTGTGTATGCAAACAATCAAATTATTAATATCTAGTACCTTTATTTTCTACACAATCAGATTCTCATCAATTTGATGTCAATGGCATCAAGAAATGATGCCATTGACATCAAACAATCAAATTATTAATATCTAGTATGTGAATATATGTGTATGTGTGTATATGTGAATGTGTATTTGTGTATATGTGAATATATGTGTATGTGTAAATGTGTACATGTGAATGTGTGTGTATGCAAACAATCAAATTATTAATATCTAGTACCTTTATTTTCTACACAATCAGATTTTGATCAATTTGATGTCAATGGCATCAAGAAATGATGCTATTGTGCCTTAATGCCAACATCTCATCAAGGTCAATGACATCTAAGACAATGCATATAAACTAATAGAAGGTTCTTGTTGTATCAATACAATACAACTTCTTGAAGAAGGTCTATGGATCTGTGAAATATATCATCTCGTATATCAAGAGTTCAAAGCAAAGATCAAGTGGAACCTTGTACCAAGCTTTAAGCATCGAGAAGCTTTCCTTGAGATTGTTGATGATGATACTGAGATACCATACATTGTACTTCCTAAGAGGATTGGATCACATGGTGGGTCATACGAGGAACAACAAAGGGTGCATCAGTGCATTTGGGAAGCATTGAGATTCATAAGAGAAAGGTGGATCAATGCTTCCAGAAATTGACTAGAGGTGAGGAAGAACATGATAGGCGTATTGATATGAAGAAGAAAGAGGTGGATGAGATTGTACACCTTGAAAGGGAAATAAAGTCATTGTGACTACAAACAAGCTAAGGATTTACATGGAGTTAACACGTCGAATAGATTTGATGAGATTCGATGTGTTAATTCCATATAAATCCTCAGCTTGCACCTGCAATGACTGTATTTCCCCATCAAGCTATATAATCTCATCCACCTCTTTCTTCTTCATATTAATAGGCCTATCATGTTATTCCTCACCTCTAGTAAATTTATGGAAGCATTGATCCACCTTTCTCTTGTGAATCTCAATGCTTCCCAAAAGGCACTGATGCACCCTTTGTTGTTCCTCGTATGAACCACCATGTGATCCAGTCCTCCTAGGAAGCACAACGTATGGTATCTCAATATCATCATCAACACTCTCCAAGAAAGCTTCTTGATGCTTAAAATTTGGTACAAGGTTTGACGATCTTTGCTTTGAGCTCTCGATATACGAGATGATATATTTCATAGATCCATAGACCTTCTTCAAGAAGTTTTATTGTATTGATACTACAAGAACGTTATGATAATTGATATGCATTGTTTTGGATGCTATTGACCTTGATGAGATATTGAAATCATGACACAATAACATCAAAAAATGATTTAAAGGATCAAAACTCAAAACCAAAGTTATGAACAATTTTGGATAGAAATGGATTTATGCACCTGCTCCTTGGATACTTACGACAAAAGAGATGCAAACAAGTAAAAAGTTTTTTTACTTTTTATGATATAGTTTATTATTTTTTAAAGCACATAATAATGAATTTTTGTTTTTTTATATTTTGATAGGTTATTTTGAAGTTTGATTGGTTTCGAGCTGAGTATAAATGTAGTAATTCCACATTGAGAAGGGAATTATGTAGGTTTTGAGCAATTGATTCTTTGGAAATAATGCGATTAACTAGAGAACCATATATTCTTCCTAAGCATATTGAACAAACATTTTTTTATAAAGAACCTTGATGCTCATCCTTGGTGGCAAATCATTCATGTTCAACCTAGAGGTTGGTCATTGTTTGAATAGTTTATTGTTACAAATTTATCTAAGAAAGTTATGTTGATGATTCATCATCAAATATTGATATATGGGCATCTCAAAGAGAAATTAGAATCATTGTACATGGCAACAATAATAATGTACCTGATGAAGAAGATAATACTCTATGTGTTGATCTACTGATGATGAAGAGGAACTACCAGAAACCGATATTAGTCCATCAATAGATGATGTCATTTATGAGAACACAGATTTAACAATAGAAGAAAAAATAGAAATCGATAAGGACAATGAAGACGAGGCTATATTGATGTCTTACCAAAATGATGGCAATAATGAAGACACATGAGTAGATTAGATAGTAGATCCTACTCTAGTTATCGGTCGTTAATTTGAATCATTTGAATGGGTATCACACAATAGGTTCTCCTTTATTCAACTAGAATATAGGTGAATCCCATCATAGAGATGAAAACATGTTCTTTTAAATTAGAACTTGAGATGGCTAAAATTTTGTATATAGCTTTATTTTCGAGGACAAAATTTCTCTTATGTATGTATGCATATGTGTGTGTATTCATGTGTGTTATATGTATACATGTGTTAGTATGCACATATGTGTCTTTCATGTGTATGTGTGTGTGTGCATGTGTGTGATATATATATGCATGTGTTAGTATGCACACATGTATGTATGCGTGTGTTTATAATTATGTATGCATGTACATGTGTACATGTGTGCATGTATGTGTGATGTGTATGTATCTACATGTGTGTTATATATATATGTATGCATATATACATGATGTGTATATCTCTTTATATGTATTATGGTCCTCGTTGATTTGAGAGCTATATATAGAGGCATAAGGTTGGGAGGAGATATATCTCTCTAGCGGGTGGTGGGAGGACTAGATGCAATGTGTATGTATACTTCAACCATATGGCAAATGCATACGAGTACGGAAGTACGAAAAAGTATGGTTGAAAATACCATATGTGCATATGTGTGTGTGTGTGTATATATATATATATATATATATATATATATATATATATATATATATATATATATATATGTGTGTGTGTGTGTGTGTGTGTGTGTGTAGGGTTGGTTCTTGACGCATCCGGGACCCCCTTTTCTGACTTTACTTACTTGTACCTGACTGGCACGTCAAGTGAGGTTTCTTGACTACTCTTTTTTTTCAAGGATCGGGTCTATTTACTGTATTCTATGTGTTATTTATTGGACTCACACACACACACACACACATATATATATATATATATGTGTGTGTATACTTATATAGGTATAGATACACACATAAATATAACAAATAAAAGCAATGTATACCATGCATTATAACAACGATGTGCCATAAGTCTCCGCATCTCTTTCAAACACCATTTATGAGACCACCCAATGACAAATTCCATCTCCAATGAACTAAGTACATACTTTTTGTCTCTCTCATCAAATTCACTGCCAAAGAAAAAATCATATGAGTAAAACATAATATATTTATCTCAGTTTATACGTAAACTTATACTTAGTTCCATTTCAAGTGGACAAAACACAGGTAGGAGTCACATAAAGCTCTCATTCTTCTTTTAAACTCCAACCCATGCCTCATGTGTACTATATTCCCCTTAAGTTCTATGTTGCACTCCAACCCTAGGCTACCTATGCATGTCCTCATAGGCACCTCTGTAGTGCTTTCATGAGCTAGAGATGGTATAGGTGTTCTGAAAATAAATAGATAAAAATGAATAAAAACATGTGTTATAATATCATTGAAAATATTAATTTATGAAAAGAAAACATACCTATGGGCAGATAAGTCTCTTCCTCCAAATGGAGCTGCGAAGGAGCCTTCCTCTTGCTGATGGGTAAACATCTGTACGATAAAGTCTAATTCCTCATCGGGCATGTCTGCATACTCATGCATGATAGCCCCTGAAGAATCAGATGAAACTCTCCCTCTCATAGGATTCTTTATGAGAGTAAGTTTCACCTTTCTCTCTCTACTACAATCCATAATATCTATACATATAAAACAAAATGGATTAGAAATCTCTCTCTATATATGTGTGTGTGTATGTATGTGTGTGTATATGCATGCATGTATATGTATGTATGTATATGTGTGTGTATGTGTATGTAGGTGTGTATGTGAGTGTGTGTATGTGTGTATATGTGTATGTGGGTGTGTATGTGTGTGTATGCATGCACTTTTGCTGGCATTAGGACCTCTTGAATGTAGAGGGAAAGTTCCACCTCTCCCATGCAAGGAGTTTCAACTCCTCCTAATCCTATCAGATATGCCTCTATAGGTTGCACCTTCAATTGCAGTTGTTGGCAGTAAGAAAGTCGAATTGCACTAGTGGCTGCACCTGAATCAATTAAAGCTCTCACCGTTGTTGTACTCTCTCCTTGTCTAATTCTAGGATTACAAAAGGTCGTCGATCGACTATTCTATGGGAATGTTTACCTGAAGACTCGCACATGGCCATGTGATAACCTAAAACTTCTTGAGAGTCAGGCATGGGCTGATCTCTACCTTGTCTTCTCAATTTCATTCGTCGGATGCGTTCTAAAGCTTCTGCCTGTGCTTCCTCTCGAATTCGCTTTTCTTCTTCCTTGCGTTTCTTGGCAGTGTTGAGTCGATTTAGCATCTCTTCAGTCAGGGGTTCTTGATATAACTTGACTCTGCATCCACTTATGTAACTTGGTAGGATGTCACCTTCTAGAGTGGCTAATTGTACTGCTCCACTTGTGGAGATTCTATTGATTATCATAGGTCCATAGCCTCTTTTCTCTAATTTTCGTGCATGTTGCTTCAATGTGTAGACTAGGACTAGGTCTCCTGCTTTCAAGCCTTTATCCTTCACATGTGTGTCAAAATATGCCTTTTGCCTCTTCTTGGCTGCATAGATTCCTGCTGCAGCTCTCAATTGTGTCTCACCTAAACGTTCAAGATCAAAGATTCTAGAGGAGAGTTCATGGCCTGTCGAGTCATGCTCTTGTGCTACTTTCAATGTAGGTATCAAAAAGTCCAATGGTAGCACCGCATTCTGGCCAAACACCATCTGAAAGGGTGTGGCTTGGAGTACCGTTTTATAGGCAACTCGGTATGCCCAAACAACGTGGTGTAGCTGTTTGTCCCAATCAGAGCGTTTATTATTCACTAATTTGGTGAGCACGTTGCACAAAATCTTATTTGTGCTTTCAGCTTGTCCATTAGCTTGTGGATGATAGGGGGCAGACTTCTTATGTATCACCAAGAATTCTTGGAGAAGGTTTTCTATGACTTCATTCAAGAAGTGTGTGCCTCTATCACCCACTAGCTCTATAGGTAGCCCGTATTTGGTGAACACATTCTCAAATAGGAACTTGGCAGTGGTTTGTGCGTCATTCTTCGTTGTATCTTTCACTTCTACCCACTTGGTTAGATAGTCTGTGGCCACAATGATGTATTCAGCATGTGAACCCTTAGCTGGGGGATTAATAGGACCTACGAAGTCTATTCCCCACTTAGAGAATGCGCGTCCACCCATCATAGGTTTTAAAGGCATCTCATCTTTTCGTATAGGGTATTGGGTTCGTTGACAAACATCACACCTCTTCACATAGGTATGTGCATCCATGTGAAGGGTTGGCCACCAAAACCCTGCAAATAGTATTGCCTTGATCACTCGATCTGGACTGAAGTTTCCTCCTGCTACACCTTGGTGAGCAGTCTCTAATATCTTGAGGTATTCGCTCTCATGGATACACAGTCTTAAGTAACCATCTTTACCACGTTTGTATAAGTTTTCACCAATGAGTGCGTAATCTAAGGCTTCTTGTTCCAAACTCCTTTGTCTAGCGAATGTCATATCTTGAGGGAATGTTTTCGTCCTCAGGAAGGCTACCAATGGTTCGCTCCAATCTGGTACTAAAGATATTCGATAAAGAGTAGCATGTTCCACTAGTGGATTAATGCGACAGATTGGGCATTCTTTGCACATTCTATGGACATCAACTTCCATGGTTGGCCAATGCACTCCTAGTCTCCTCAGTGTCTGTAGGGTTCGTTGTTTTGAGTAGTGTTGCTCTAATGCACCTACATGTGCTAATTACAACCATTTAGCGTACTCGTCCTCTTTTACGCAATAGGCTAATACTCCTTGCTCCGTATGTTTGTACATGCTTCTTGCCAAGATGTGATAATTTTGAGCTTTTACTATCTCTCTATCTTCTGTGTGCATTACCGGGTGATTAGGACCGTATGTCAATACTGGCACTAATGGCTTATCCCACTGAGGTACAACTTCCAAATTAAACAAGTAAGCGTCAGGTACGTCATCTGACACTCCTTGTGGGTCCTCTCCTGATGTGAGCCTTGAGAGATGATCTGCTCTCAAGTGAGTCTTGCCCTTCCTCACCACTACCTCAAAGTCATATTCCATTAGTAAGAGGAACCATCTTACTAATCTTCCTGTATTGCATGGCTTGTTTACTAGGTACAGTAGAGCTTGGTGATCCGTAAAAAATTTTAACTTATTTGCAAGCAAATAGTGTCTAAACTTTTTAACAGCGTATACCATGCCTAATCCTTCTCGCTCAGTGGTCGTATAGTTTCGTTTAGCTACATTCAATTGTCTACTAGCATAGGCAATTGGAAGATCCATATTACCTTCACCAGTAGGTTGTGCAAGTACACATCCAATAGCATAATTGGAGGCATCCACATGAACATGGAATGGCTTGTTCCAATCTGGTGTGGTCAAGATTGGTGCTGAACATAATCTTCATTTAAGCTCATTGAAGGAATTCTCACATTCATCAGTCCACTCAAAGTTAGTTAGAAGAGCATACAGAGGCTTTGCAATGACAACATACATGTGGATGAACCGGCGGTAGTAACCACAATGCCCCATGAAGGCTTGTACCTCCTTGACATTCCTTTGCCTAGGTAGTCCTGCAATGGCTCTCACTTTCTCCTCATCCGTTGATATGCCATTCTTTGAGACTATGTGCCCTAGGATCTTGCCTTGCCTGACCATGAAAACAGACTTTTCTGGGTTCAAGCAGACTTGATATTCTCTACATTTGTCAAAGATTTGTTTGAGTTCAGGTATATGGGTCTGTCTAATGTTGGAATGAGCGCAAAGATCATCAACATAGACTTCCAAATTTTTCCTCAAGAACTCTTTAAACACGTGGCACATCAGCCTCTGGAAGGTTGCAGGTGCATTGGTAAGACCAAATGGCATTACTCAAAAAGCAAAGATGCCCCACTCTGTGGCAAAAGCCGTCTTATGCTGATCTTCTGGTGCAATGGCTACTTGATTGTAGCCAGAGAACCCATCTAAGAAGCTGTACATTTCCTTGCCTGCTACCCTTTCTAATAGATGCTTAGTGATAGGAAGCGGATAACTATCCCTGATAGTGGCTGCGTTAACCTTCTTCAAGTTAATGCATACACGTAATTTGCCATTCTTTTTGGGCACCACTACAATGGGGGATACCCATTCAGTGTGCTCAATTTCATAGATAAATCAGGCTTCAACCAAGCGATCTATCTCCTCTTTGATCTTGGCAGCATAGTTGTCATTGTATGTGTATGGCTTTTGTTTAGAGGGTCTCGCATCTGTGGTCATGGGGATCGTGTGTGAGCATATGTCTGGGTCGACCCCTTTCAAGTCCCTATAACTCCAAGCGAATACATCTCTGTATTCTCTTAGCAGGGCTATCAACTCTTGCTCTTCTTCTCCCGTCAGGTCATGCCCTATGTAGGTGCATCTTTCTTCTCCCTCTTCTATGGCTACAACTATTTTCTTGGTAGTTTCCTTGTTATCATAGGCCTCTCCTGATTGTGCCTCACGTTTAGGCATTCTCATAATGACTCTCCTATCGTCTATCTCATATTTTTTAAAGTTTTCAGGGACCTCAAACAAGGATTCTTCCTCTTCTGGTGTGACTTCTTTCTTTTTCCTCTTCTTGCCTTCACTCTTGGTGGTCACTTGTGTGGTTAATCTCACATCATTGGTAAGCTCATCGTGTCTCTGAGGATGAACTTCTACTTCATAGAAGTATTCTTCATCTGATGCAAATTGTGGGTCCATAATGATTGATTCTAGATCAGAGTCACTTGCATCCTCAAACGCATCAGGGCTAGGTTCGCATTCTTCTAAGACTGCATCTCCCATGATTGGTTCTATTGAAAAGACTGAAATGTCATAGCCATCCTCATCATAGTGGGGTGTCCATTGTTCTTCATTGATGGCTACATCCATTGTTGCTAAAATTTCAGCCCAGCCGTGAGGCTCAAATTCTTCATCAGGAAAAACTACAGGTGCATAGGCTGGGTCTTGAATTGATCTATGGGTTTCTTTTGCACCTACCTCTCTGGCTTTCTCTCTCTTCTCTTCTTCTACTGCTACCTTACACATCCATAAGTGAGTGTCTTCATGCATCCATGAGGATCCTGATCTTATGGAATGCACTGACTCAGTATCATCTTTGGCCCTATGGATTGGATTCCATTGGATGGGGGGTACATCTCTATGAGAGTAATCCTTGAGATTGACTTTGGTTGTAACACCTAAGTGTTGCAAGTACAAAGAATTGGTTCCCCAATCCTCTACCACTTGCAACTGCCGCATAAATGGTCTCCCCAAAATCATCTCATAGGCCTGGTTTTTGCTAAAGTCACATATAGCAAATGTATGCTCAAACTCTACACCACATGTAGTGAGAGTTATTCCTTCTAGTAATCCTAAAGGCCTCTCAATATGACCATCGGCCATCTTCAATTTCATTCTCGTCGGCCTGAGTGCTGGCTTGCCCCAATGCTTCCATAGGGAAGTGGTAGCAATTGCAACTCCTGCTCCTGAGTCCAAAATTGCCTTGGTTGTGTATCCCTGATGGGTAACTGGGAGATAGGTATTTCCTTCTTCTCCTTCACTCATATCTCCTATCTTATCCAATGGTATTTCTGGCATTGTTTTCTGAGATCCTACCTGGGAACTTGATTTCGCTACATCTGGCACTTGTTGGGCTATGTGTTTCCACACTTCTGGCTTAACTTTGAGTAGCTCTTCTAAAATGAGGTTGCACTGCACTTTAGTGTTCTTTACTACCTCAGTATTCCTAGGTATGATCGAATCTTCGTTTCTTATCATGATCGTGGGTGCTCTCATGCAAGTTGACTTGGCTTCCCATGGGCCTGTGAAATGGGGTAGTTCCTGTAAGGAATTAGACTCGAAGTCTAATATTTCTTGAGATTGGGCGCTCTCCTGCTCTTCATAAATAGAAGGGATGTCTTGTGGGAATTGATCAAGTGCCTCATCCACAAGTTCAATGGGAGGAGGGACTTCACTTTCCTTGGCCCATTTCTCTTCTTGAATCTCTCTCAGGAACTCTGGTGAATACCTATTCATAGAAGAAGAGGTGTTTGGTTCAGTGGAGTTAGGCACATAAGCTTCCTGGGGAGGAATGCTTGTTCTATCTCGTGCACTCTCCTTAATCTGGGAGGTGACTCCTTTCCCAGACTTTGTAAGTAACCTCTCCAATCTTTCTAATAGACCATCGAAATGCAAGGGTGTTCTTGTGGAGCTAGAGCCATTGAACAAGCGACTGGCTTCAAACATGGCTTGCGCCAATTCGACCATCTTAGCACAAAGCTTTGTTCGCTTTATCTCTAGATCGGCTCTAGGGTAACATTTGTCATGATCTGTCACATTTGGCCCTTCCTGGATTCTGGCCTGGTATGCTTTAAGAATCATGTCTAGATCCTCAGGAGTGGGATCCGCTAGGACTGATCCTACTCTGGGTGGTGGGTGGGCTACGTGTGGTGGATTAGAAAGTTGGGGAATGGAAGGTGATGGGTTGGAGGGCGATGGAAAGGGGTGTGGTGGTGTAGTGTGAGAGTGGTTTTGAGATGCTTGTTCACTTATCTTTGCTTTGGTTTCTCTCAAGCTTTCTTCAAGTTCGCTCATTTTTTGTGACCATTGTCTTTTCATTCTCTCCCGGCTATCTCTCCAAGCTCTTGTCCTTTTCTTGGTTAGGCTCTCTGTCTCACTAACCTCAGAACTCTTTTCCTGTCCTACTCCTTGGGTTTGCTGCAAGGCTTGAGCTCTAGTGACCACATGCACGGGGGCTGTGGAAGTTATACTTCCCATAGAGTCTACCACTAACCCAATGACATTGATAGGAGTGATTTTTGGTAGGTTATTGGGGTTCTTCGGGCAATCTTGTAAGAGATGCTCTTTCCCGCAATCTTGACAAAAGCCCTGAATTGTCATTGGTTGGGGTTGTGTAGGGGCAGGCAGTGGACAATCATGTATGAGGTGATCTCCCTGACATCTGAAGCAAGGTCCTCTAGGAAATGGCGGTCGTACCTGCCTAGGTTGAGTTCTAGAGTTGGGGTTTGTGTACATGACATTAGCATACTCAGGCTCCCCACTATTTTCACTTGGGTCTTCATAATAGTATGAATCGTTATGCTCGGGTGACTGTATGTAGTAAGCCTGTGGGCTGTCAATATGTGTGGAGTCAAAACTATGGTCACTTGGATCACTGTCTGATAGCAATGGTGTGACTGGGACTATGGCTCTGTTCAGATTTTCTTCAGCAGATGCATATTTTACTGGGATTACATTGGTTGGAGCAGGGGGTTGCTGGGCAAGGACTGGTTGAGGTCTCTGTTGCCCTTGATAAGGTGGCTGATAAGCTTGTTGTGGTCTGCCGTATTGCTGTGGTGGGTACTGATTCTGGTATCTATCCTGTTGTGGATATGGTTGAGGGTAGGTTTTTCTAACCGCTTGCTTATTGTATGGGCAGTCTTGTGCTGTGTGATTTGTGTATCTCCGTTCTATAGTGCAGTACTGGCTACTAGGATTCACTTGGGGTTGAGCCATAATGGGACATACGTTCGCCATATGGTCACCTCCACAAGTATAGCACCTCTTTACTGGGGTAAATCTTGGGATTTGTTTGCTAGAGACTCCTAACTTCTGAGCTACTTTTTCTGCGAGTTCCTCAATAGATGTGGACTGCGAGGAAGAGAGGCTAGCAATGAATCTTTGTAGATTTTGGAAAGTTCCAATTCCTCCCCTAGGTTATCCTCAATGTCGATGCACATGTGTACACACTCTTCGATGGTCCTAGGGTCTTTTAAGTACACATATGATCTCAACTTTGTACTCAACAATCCATCTAGGAATAAAGCCACTTGTTTGGCTGGTGTGGGTAGCTCAGGAATAGGGCATCTCTCTAGGTATTGCCTAAATCTTCTTCCCGCAAGTCTCACGGTCTCTTGAGGTGTCTGCTTGAAGTTGTGGATCAGGGAGGAGGTATTATGCCGTATGCCACTCTTAGAGCATTCAGTAACGAAAGCCTCTAAAAGTTGGTCTATGCTCCTCAACTTCCTCTCATTCAGGGGTTGAAACCATGTAAGGGTAGTGTTCCTAAGGGTTAGACCAAAAGCATTGTATTGCGTGAATAAGTCCTCCACTTGTTCAACTCTCAAGACTTGTCTAAATTCAGCTACATGATCGTATGGGTCTCCTGTGCCATCGAAATAGTTCTTCATGGACTTCACCAACTGGGTTGGCCTCAGGGTCCTAATGTGTTCTCTCGGCCTTGGCAAAGGGAAATCATTAGGATTTCTTTGGTTCCTCAGTTTCTTCTCTATCCATTTCTGTTCTCAACCTTTCTCTTCCCAGGGGGTTGGCAAAGCTTACCTCAAGTCTGTCTCTACTTCTATCCCTTGGAGCTCCATGAGCTTGGGAGGTCCCAGCTCCTTGGTGGCTGTAGGACACATTGGACCGAGGTTGGGGAAAAACAAACTCACCCTTCCATGTGTAGGCATGTCTGCCATGCTCAATGACCACAAAGATCCTGTCTGATGTATTGTCTAGGTAGGTTACTTTGCCTGGGCTATCAGGGTCTTTAAACTCATAGATTGTGAGAGCACCTACTTCGTGAGGCAGGGCAGGCTTATATCTCCAAAAAACCTCATCGGTTTCTCGGTTTAAAAGCAAATCTATGCTTTTATTATCCTGGGGAATCCACTCTGGAGTCATGATCCTAGTCAAGACTGATTTACCAAGGGGAGTCCTAGGCTCTCTCTCTAAATTCCCTTGCTCTATATCACCCATGTCGGTTTCTACGATCACATTCCCGAACTCGTCTGTTCTATCTGGAAGAGTGGTGACTACATAAATAGTCCCTTCTTTATCTAGGTATGCTCCATTCTCGAACTTGACTACCGGGTGTTCTAGTCCATGGGGTTGATCGGGGTTCTTAATTTGGACCACAGATCTTCTCAGGCCGTCTTCGTAAATGCGAGCACCTAGACGATTAGTCCTGATGTATTCCAATTGAGTCTTGTAAGGTCCTTCTGGCTTTTCTAGGTACGCCACCCTTGAACTACCTACTGGTCTCTCCATGTTATAGGACATCTCAGAATCACTTGTTTCTGATCGGGGAGTGTATGGGTAATCACTCAATTGCTGGGCCCAAGACCTAGCAGTGTGATTGACACTAGCTTCAGAAGATCTGAGGCTTTATCGGTCTCGGCCTAAGTGTCTGCCTGACCTAAGGTTCATATGCCTAGTTTCTCTACCCCCTTGGTCCCAATTACACTCTCGTTGCAGGTTAATTTTCACCAATCTCTTTGTTCTTTTTAGTTGAATATTATGTTTATGATCTTGTCTGATATCACGTTGTCAGGAGTACTTAAATGAATTTTGCACTTGATAAGTGATCGATTCAAGTTTACTTTTGTCCCTTGGGTTTTTGCACTTAAGACCTACTTAATGCTTGCACTTAGTTGATTAGTTCTCTTGGACTTGATTCATGCCTAGCGTTGCTCTAATTAATCACCACACCTAAGTCGTACTAGCCTAAGCTAGGAATTGACAAAGGAGGGTTGAGAGAACTTCCAACCTCAATCCTCTGGTTGCTCAGACTGCTACACCAGCCCAGGAAGCCTTCTCCCAAGCTTGGTACCCACCCTTGCTAGCTTGCCTTGGAATGCCTTGAGTGCACACAATGTTCCTGAAAAAGTTCACAAGTTAATATAGCTCCTTTACCACAATGGATTGAAAGACACATATCAACAATTACAAGCCTCCCTTGGAGTAACTCACTGTACCCCCAAAATCTTATGACCACCTAGTTCCACCTCAAGGCCAACTTAAAAATACATGTGCTAAAACTCCATGTATGATTCTTACAAAAACCAGTCAAGGTCCACGTAGGATTCTCAAGAAGCTTTCCAACGAGACCAAAATTTCATCGATCGGAGTTCGTATGGAGAAGTTATGACCATTCAGGCACTTAGGAGTCAAAACAGGCTCTCAGGGTTCAAGAAATTCCTCCCTGGTTTTTAGGTATTTTGCCCACTTCTAAGGCTCTAATATCATCCCAATGTGTCCAAAATTAAGCCCAAAAGTACCTCAATTCAATCAATTAATTCACCCTAAAATTTCATGCGTTAAGTCAGTGTATTGCGATAGGTCGGGTCTGTGTGTCACGATAGATGGAAGTGTCACGATAGGTCGGGGTGTCGCGATAGGTCGGGGTGTCGTGATAGGTGGAAGTGTCGCAATAGGTCGGGGTGTCACGATAGGCGGAAGTGTCACGATACTTGGGAGTGTCGCGATAGGTGGAAGTGTCGCGATAGGTGGAAGTGTCGCGATAGGTCGGGGTGTCGCAATAGGTGGAAGTGTCGCGATAGGTCGGGGTGTCGCGATAGGTGGAAGTGTCGCGATAGGTGGAAGTGTCGTGATAGGTGGAAGTGTCGCGATACTTGGGAGTGTCGTGATACTTGGGAGTGTCGTGATACTTGGGAGTGTCGCGACAGGTCAGGATATGGTGAATTTTGCTGATCAGGCTAGTGATCCTAGGAGCTCGCAGCCTGCGTAGTGTCGTGGTGCACTCAGAATCGTGATTGGGTCAACTTTTTGATGTGTCGCAATAGCTCGAGCTCGACGCCTCGGGGCTTGCGCAGAAAGATTTCGTACCTGCTGAGCTTGCTGGAGATGGTGATGATGCTGAAACCTGCAAGAAACATGCAAAAACACACAAAACAACAATGCACTCTCGCTCTCTCTCAACTCGCACAAAGCAAATGAGGAGAATGACAAGGAAGAGGGAATATGAAGTGGAGATGGAGATGGAGGTGGAGATGGAGATGGAGGTGGAGATGGAGATGGAGGTGGAGATGGAGATGGAGATAGAGAAAAAACAAGCAAATTACCTACTACTTACCATTCCAACACGTCCTCTCTACTTCTTACCATCACACGCTCGTCCTCAAAGCTCGAATCCTCGGCAACGGCGCCAAAATTTGGTGTAGCTCAGTAATGAGTAGCACCTCCTTTAATGTCAATCCGGGAAGACATGAGGATGGTATGAAGACCTCGAGCAAGTGAAGGCACAAGTGTGTGAGTGAGAAGCACACAAACATGCACACACATACACACACGCGCACACACGGCAAGAACAAAGAGAGTAAGACAATGGAGACACTTCTATTGCAACCAAGTTCTCATACAAGATCAAAACTACAAGAAGCTAGCCCCCAAAAATGAGCTCTCTAGCTCTATTTATAGTTTTTGACTAGCTTTGGCCCTGTCCAGACCTAGTGTCCAGCCTAGTTAAAAATTAGGTTCCAGGGCTTATTTGAGGGCTCAAACGAGATCTAAAAAATATGAAAGTTGGCAGGCAACTACTTCTAAGGCTCCCCAAGCTCGAGGACTCCTCGGCTTGTACAAAATGGAGCTACAAAAAGATGAAACGGTATTTACAAGGGTTTCTAGTGATGAGAATCAGTTTTAAAATGATGTAAGGTTTGGAAAAATTTTAATAGGTTGCCTTAGTGCTAGATCTGCATGCATGCCCATACTTGGCTTCTTCCCATATGATGCCAACACTTGTCCCTGATGTTGTTTTTCCGGAAGATGATGTTCAACCATTACTTTCATGTACTAAGGAGACATGAGTTAGCTCCAAAGACATGTATGACACTTTGCTACCTCTTTTTATAGGTAGAGAGTCTAGTGTTGGTTCTAATGAGGCAAATTCTCAAACTTTATAGGTTTCATGTGATGATGCAGATCATTCTATTTCTGATGAGAAGGAAGACAAAGATGAGAAGAAAAAAAAAATAGAAATTGGGTAATGATTGTTGCAGAGGCCTCCACATCGAAAACATAGTGTGCTAATCTAGTGCGGAATGAAGAATGGGCGTTTACTACTGTTTGCATTTTTTATCCATCTTCTCATGAGTAGTGTATGTCTGTAGGAGAGTCAAATGTTTGGTACGTTGATAGTGGGGCAACCAAACATATTACTTCGCAGCGTAGTTTCTTCACTTCACTTGAGCCTACCCCTACAACGAATACTATCACATGCACCAACAACTCCTCTTATCCTATCATGGGAGTTGGTAAGATAATTCTGACTACTATTGATGGTAGTTCTTTCACTTTATCAGATGCTTTATTTGTGCTATCCATCAAGAAGAATCTGTTATTAGTTTTGGATTTAACCAAGATTGGCTTGATTGTGAAATTTGTTGATGACAGGTGTACAGATTCGTGAATGATTCAACATGTGCAGTAGATGATTCTCAGGCTATGTTAGATGCAAAGGTTTGACATGCACGCTTTGGTCATCTGAATTTTGCTAGTTTGCCATGCGTGCAAAACTCTGAAATGGTTTCCTCTTCGCCCAAACTTGAGGCACTTGGTAAACATGTATGTGAAGGTTGTATTTTGGGCAAAATGCAGCATTCCTCCTTTCCAAAAGATGGTTCAGTTTGAGCTACTAAAAAATTGTAGCTTGTTCATAGGGATGTCTGTGGTCCTATGCAGACACCCTCTTTTGGAAATTATCTTTAATTCATGACTTTCAGTGATAATTTTTCCAAGCATGCATGGGTATATCCATTGAAAGCAAAATCCGAAGTGTTTATGTGCTTCAAACAGTATCTAGTTTTGGTTGAAAATCTATCAGCATGTAAAATGGGTAGCCTCGGTTCTGATCAAAGGGGGGAGGATATGTCTTCTGACTTTAATGCATTTCTAGCTAAACATGGGATAAAACATCAGTGTACAGTGTCATATACACCTCAACAAAATGGAGTTGTTGAACAGAAGAAAAGGTCACTCATGAAGATGGCGAGGTGTATGGTCAAGAGTCATGCTTTACCACATGGTTTTTGACTTGAGGCTGTTATGTGTGCAACATATGTACTTAACAGGTGTCCCACTAAAGCGCTACAATCTATCACTCCATATGAGGCTTGGCATGGTCACAAGCCATATGTTGCTCATTTGCGTGTTTTTGGTTGTTTGGCATATGCATTAGTGCCTGAACAACATCGTAGAAAATTGGATGATAAAGTAGTAAAATGTATTTTTGTTGGGTATAGTTCTGAAACTAAAGGCTATCGTCTATATCGTCGACATACTAAATGCATTCTGGTTAGCTGTGGTGTTGTTTTTGTGGAAGATGCTATTCAACCATTACTTTCATGTATTAAAGAGACATATGTTAGCTTCGAAGACATGTATGCTACTTTGCTTCCTCTTTTTACAGGTAGACAATCTAGTGCTGGTCCTAATGAGGCAACTTCTCAACCATTGCAGGTTTCATGTGATGATGCAGATCATTCTATTTCCCATGCAGATTTACATGATGCACTTGTTGATGAGAGAGTTGATATTGAGGAGGCAAAAACTATGCCAAAATGGCCGGTGCAAACTTTGTGTGACAACAAATTAGATGCACCTATGTCATATCATACTTGTTCAGGCTCTCATAGTGCCTCTTTTGCATTAGATTGCTATGCTATGGCTTCATCTAGTTTTTGTGATGAGACTTAGCCTGTTTTGTTTGATGAGGCATAAAATTCTGAACATTGGATGCCTGCAATGCAATCTAAATATGATGCTATCATGAAAAATGGTACCTGGTCTTTATGTGACTTGCCTCCTGGAAAGAAGGCCATTGGCACTAAGTGGGTATACAAGCTGAAGTGTAAACTTGATGGAACAGTTGATAGGTATAAGGCTAAGCTTGTTGCAAAGGGTTATGCTCAAGAAAGAGGCATTGATTTTGATGAGACCTTTGCTCCTACTTGCCGAATGACTACTGTTCGTAGTATCTGTGCACTTGAAGCTCATCATGGTTGGAATGTACATGCGTTGGACATTAAAACAACATTTCTAAATGGTGATTTGCATGAAGAAGTGTATGTTTTTGAGCCCTGTGGCTTTGTGCATAAAGGGCATGAAAACCAGGTGTGCAGGTTAAAGAAGGCATTATATGGTTTAAATCAAGCACCACATGCTTGGTATGAAAAGATACATGCCTATCTCATTGCACATGGTTTTGAGAATAGTCCACCTGAAAGCACCTTGTATGTTAAGTGTGCTAATGATGTGCTTCTAATCATGGTGGTGTATGTTGATGACATGCTTCTCATTGGTCCTCATGACACACATATTGCTGATTTTAAGGCTGATTTTCATGCCTCATTTGAGATGTCTGATTTGGGGCATTTGCATCACTATTTGGGCATTCAGTTTATGCAAGTTGATGGTGGAATGGTTTTGTGTCAAACAAAATATATTGACACATTATCACAACATTTTGGCCTTGAAGACTGTAAGCCTATTGCCACTCCTATGGAGATAGGTTTACGATTGAGTCTTCATGACATTGGAGATGCATTTGATGTTATTCTCTATTAGCAAGTTGTTGGATGTTTGGTTTACTTATGCATTACTCGGCTAGATATTCAGTTTGTTGCCTCACATATGAGGAGGTTTATGCATTGCCGAGGTGTCAAGCATTGGCAGGTGGTTGAGCGCATTTTTCATTACTTGAGTGATACCTGGGTACTTGGATTGTTTTATCCCAAGGGGGGATCACTAACGCAAGATTTGCATGATTTTTTTGATAGTGATTAGGCTAGTTGCTATGATGCTTGTGTGTCCACTAGTGGCTTTTGCTTCATGCTTGGTAGCTCATGTATATCTTGGTTGAGCAAGAAGCAGCCTACTGTGGCCACTTTGAGTTGTGAGGTTGAGTATAAGGCAGCTTTCACAGCGACTATTGAGTGTGTGTGTCTTAGACGCCTTATGGCTGATTTGGGTGTTGGTCAGTCTTCTGCCACCACCATCTTCACTGACAGTTAGAGCGCATTGGGAGTTGCGAGGAACCCTATGTTCCATGCTTGCACTAACCAGATTGAGGTACATTATCATTATGTCAGGGAGAGGTTCTCTGCTACGGAGATGAGCTTGGCATATGTGCCCACACAGGAGAACATTGCAGACCTTTTACGAAGGCTCTGCCTAGGGAGAAATTTGAAGCTTTCTGCAAAGCTTTTGGCTTACTTCCTTTTGCGGATTGATTCCACATAGCTTGGCACTTCCTTATACATGAGTGAAAGCTCCTTTTTCATCGCATCACTCCTAGGTGGGATTTCTTGATATATTTAGGTAGTGATGTGTGTGAACACTCTAGGACCACCGGGGCACTTTTTCCCCTCTTTATGAGGTTTTTTCCCTCGGCTTGTATATACACCTATTGCCCTAATGGGCTACTTATCTTTGTACATTCTAGTGGTAATACATTCAATCTTGTGTTTTGTGCTCCAAACTTCTTCTTCTTCCTTGTGTTGTTCACATGATTTTGCAGACATCTAACTCCAACACATAATTGTACCCAACAAGCTTATATTTCATAACCCTATCATCCAATTACTTGCATTATTTCTCAAGCACTAATGCATATGCCAAACAACCAAAAACACGAAGATGAGGAATGGACCTCTTATGACCATGACTAACTTCATAAGGAGCTATATATTTTAATGCTTTTGTAGGATATATGTTAAGTACATATGAAGCACACATTATGCTTCAAGTCAGGCAATGATGCAAAGCTTGAATTTCGACCATACACCTTGCCATCTCCATGAGAGATCTATTTTTCCTCTCGACAACACCATTTTTTTATGGTGCATATGGAATTCTATGTTTGTATTTTTATCCCATGTTGAGCCAAAGATACAATAAGTTCAGTTGACATGTATTCATGGTGAGTACCCATTTTACATGTTTATAGATTTTCAATCATAACTAGAAACTATTTGAAGCTTGTGAATACTTTTGAATTTGACTTTAATGGGAAGATCCATGCATGCCCAAAAAATTGATCAACAAAAGTCACAAATTAAAGGAAATTTTCTAGCTGTCTATTTTCTTATCATCTTTATCTTCTTTCTTTGATAATGTAGCATTTGCAAACTTCTATTTACTAGAAGATGAGTTTCCTTTACCTCCACCTTCTGATTAGCAACAAAAACTTAGTTTGTAACATGGATAATAGACCTACTTTGCTTGGACTAATTTGTAGAAAAATAGATTCTAGCTCTTCAAAATTCATGACAATTGGATTGCATTTCATCATCAATGAGAAGAGTGAAACAAAAGTAAGAATTGGGTAAACCATTAAGAATAGTCTACACAATCAAAATGTATGAAAATAGTTCATCTGTAGCAATCAACTTCTTCTTCAAATCCTTTATCTTTGTGAGTAAAATCTCCATATAGTTATCTTTATTCATATGCCCAGTCTCCAATTATTTTTGGGGGTAAGAAAAACAAGGCTCATTTCTTGTCGGATATGTTGTGGAAAGAGTATTCCAAGCATCATTTGATGTTTTGAATGAGTGAGCATGAGGGATAATGGTATGCTTGGTAGATAAATCAATGAAGGCATATGTCTATGCATCTTTCACATCGCATCAAAGTTGCTCTATAGTGGTTGGGGATATTGCTCGTGTACTTGACATAGTCAAAATTGGAGCTACAAGAGGACTCATAATAGTAATTGCACCAAAACTCAAATGATGGAAAGATGTAACTCCATGCAATATTGCAACCAATACATGCTGCATCATGTCTATGCATAATGAGTAATTGGAACCATCCAACTTATTCTCATTAATTAACATATGAAACATCATTGTTTTAAATCATTACTCATGATTGTACCTTGATGCAAAAAATTGATTATTTCTAAAAAAAAAAGGAAAAAAAAATTATCCAATGAAGGTCCCCTAGACTTGTAGCAAACTTTGTGGTGCTTGAATTGGAAAGAAAAAAAATTATATATATTTGGCCCAAAAGGATAAAATTGCCTACATAGTCACTATGATAGTGAGTTCAGAGACAAAAATGAGCTCAAATCAATTTTTGATTTGGGTATAACTCTCCTAAGAGATTTGTTTTGAACTATATACCATTGAGAGTATGCTCACCAATTTCAAAACCAGTTTGAGACACTAAGGGGGGAGGCATGCCTCAAGAAGCAATGGCTTGCCTTGATACAACTTCTTGGGATTTGGGGATTAAAAATCCATAGAAATAGTATGAAGAAGAAGAAATTAGGAACACTACATAGAGTGTATTATTATGTTTAGGATATACAAAGATAATCAGCCCTTTAGTTTTATGAACATATATACAAGACAAGGGAGTACCTCCTAAAGAGGGAAGAAAGTGCCCCAAGAGTCCTAAGTGTTCACACACATCAATACCAAAATATGCTAACAATGCTATCCTAGTGTAAAATGAAGAATGGATGTTTACTACACAATATACTTATGTTCCATCATCTAATGATCATTGTATGTATATTTTTGAATTAAGTTCTTAGTACTTTGATAGTGGTACATGATCATTAAACCCTATCATGGGGGCTAGAAAATGTATAATCATTTCTACATTCACATTTTCATATGCTTTATATGTTCTAAGTATCAAGAAGAATCTACTATTAGTGTCAACACTAACCAAGATTGAGTTGGCATTAAAATTAATTGATGATAAGAGTTAAATTCATGATTTCTTTGATGATGATAAAATCATGTCGTCTTGTATGTTATAACATGGTTATGTAGGCTCACATATATTTCCAATCTTGAGGCACCATCTAAAAATTGAATGTGACCATTGTATTTCGGGTAAGATGTAACATTTTTCATTCACCAAAGATGGATAATAGAGATGTATATGGTTTTATGTGGACATCATCTTTTGGTAATTACCTGTACTTAATGAATTTTATAGATGACTTCTCTAGGAATGCATGGGTCTATCCACTCACATCAAAGTGTGAAGTTTATATTTTCTTAAAATAGTTCTCGTTTATTATTGAAAATATTTTAGCACGTAAAATATGTTCCCTTTATTTTGATCAAGTGAGGGAGTATGTCTTTTGAATCTAATGTATTTTTGGTTAATAATGGGTACAATGTGTTGACAACATGATTTCTCATGCCTCATTTCCATATGTATCTACATGAGTGTGTCTCAATTTTGTATCTAGGAGACACTCCATTTCCATTTCATTTCCATTAATTTTTATATTATATCTCTTTGTATTTGGGTACCTTTCCATTTGCTTCTACCAGTGTATCCATTCTCCTTCAAGGGGAATTATCCCACATATGATGTACTTTGGAGAGCCCACTCCAACTCTATATAAAGAGGGTCTCTCCCCCACTTTGTACTTGGCTAGAAGCTTGAAGAGCCTACTCCGTGCTCTAGGCAAGCTCATTTCTAACCCATGTGAATTTACCCATTTCTTGGTCTACTCACTTTGAGTCTCTCGCACTCTTTCATTTTGTGAGCATACTCTTCTTTTCATTTTGCTTCCGCATGTGTACTCTCTACATGGTATCAAACCATCAGGTGGAGGTCTTGGTGGTGCATTTTTTGATCATCTTGGGGGTGGTGGTGCTTGTGTTTGGTGGTGTTGCTCTCCACCCATTTGGAGAATTCTTTTGCCATCATTTTATACTGTTTTGGGCCTCATATTGCCCATTGTCCCACCCTCCAACCCTTCTTCTTCCTTATTCTCCCACCTTTTACCCCTATTTTGTTGCTGTCCCATCTTTGCTCATGGAGGAACATGCAAGAGTTGCGTTTTGTTGATGAAATACTTGTACAAGCACGTAGTGAATCTTCCCTTTTTCATCTCTTATTGGCATTTTCTTGGAACTCGTGGGACATCTCCAACTTGACTTCCATTATGGCATAACTTTTAATCAACTATTTAGGGTTTGTTTAAGAGATAATCATCTCTATATCATGGCAAAGGGGATTGCACATAATCTTTCATTTCATTTGAGGCCACAATTTGAGTCTTGACATTGCCAATTGCATTATATACATTCTTTCCTTTACCTTCTCCCTATCTACATGGAAATATCGGTAGTGTCTGCAATTGCCCGAGCACGAACCGATCATCTGGCCAATGCTTCATGGCGTGTAGATAATAACCCGCCCATGCAACTAACTTCACCCCAATAGGTGACATGAAAGAAGCAATAGTCTTGAACAAGAATGAGATGTTGGTAGCTCAACAACCTTGAATGAGAATGTGATGTTGGTAGCTCAGAAATAAAGTTTAGGAGGTGAGGCATGCCGAATAGCAAGAGTAGATAACGGTCTTCATTGTAGTCTAGCTCATTATGCATGTAGCCACTGAGGATTGTTGTTGGCTATGGTGTTGATTGAGTAGGTTATTGGCTCTGATGTTGTTTTCCATCTCATAGCAAGAGTCAATGGTTGTCTAACAACACCTATTATAGAAGGAGAATAGAGTAGCACTCTACAGAGATTGATCTCATTGTGTTCAATAGTGACATACACAAATACCATTGGCTTGCTCTAGATCTCCTCATAGGACTCTTGGATGAGGTTGATTGCTTGTTCCAATGGTGAAAGAAGCCAATGAGGGTCAATGAGGAAAGCAAAAACCTTCTCTGCTATTTCATCAGCCTTAACCCACTCACTTGCCTTATTGACAAGAAATTCCCAAATCTCTGTGAACAAGATAAGTGATACCCCCTTGGAAAGAGAGAAAATGAAAGTGCATAGTTGATCATGTGAAGAAGTTGGACCTCCTACCATCTTCTCACACAGAGAATGAGGGATAGAAAGAAAGCTCTTGACACACCTAGGAGGACCGAATTGAAACAGAGAGTGAGAAATCTCTGAAAAAGTCAATTGCTATCAAGCTCTCTTGCACACAAAGAGAGAGAGAGAGAGAGAGAGAGAGAGAGAGAGAGAGAGAGAGAGAGAGAGAGAGAGAGAGAGAGAGAGAGAGAGAGAGAGAGAGAGAGAGAGAGAGAGAGAGAGAGAGAGAGAGAGAGACTCTTTACTCTGGCTTCCCTTCTTAGAGAGTAAGGTGCAAGGTGAGTCCATGTCTTGTAGGGCAATTGGTTGAGCTTTGGCCTCTTGAGGTGGAGGTCCAGGGTTCAAGCCTTGGGCTGGACATGTATGGCTTGTCCAATTAAACCAATTGTAATTTTCTAACCTTGTCTAACCCCTGCTTTGTGGTATTGATATATTTAGGTAGTGATGTGTGTGCACACTCTAGGACCGCCGGGGCACTTTTTTCCCTCTTTAAGAGGTTTTTTTCCCTCGGCTTGTATATACGCCTATTGCCCTAATGGGCTACTTATCTTTGTACATTCTCTAGTAATACATTCAGTATTGTGTGTTTGTGCTCCAAGCTTCTTCTTCTTCCTTGTGTTGTTCGCGTGCTTCTACAGACGTCTATCTCCAACAATTGGTATCAGAGCAGGTCGTCGCTTCATCTAGGGCGCCGTCGACACTCCTCCGTTTGCAGTCTCAGAATCGCACGAATTTTGGTGAGAATACTCAACGTGTTTCCGAGATCAAAACAACTTTGCTTTGTGGTGCCGAAATTGCGATCTGAGCTCGTTTCGGCCTCCGAACGCACTATCGCAGTGCTTGTGCAGGCTATTTTGACTTTTTGTGCCAAAGGTATATACCAGTTTTTGTTCGCTAGTTTAAGCGTCTCGAAGTCTGCTACAGGTCTAGCAGAACTCGTTTGGGCAGTTCTGTTCAACTTTTTGAGATACAGTCAATTTTTTGCATCAAGGTATTTTAGTCACTGGCCATGGCTGAAAGCAGTGATGTATTCCGTATGTTGGCTATTGAGGATAAGTTGGATGGTACCAACTACCCATTATGGGCTTATATGATGCGACATGTATTGGTTGCAAAAGGATTGTGGAACATTATGCAGGGTGCTGAAAGACGTCCTATTACACCTCTGACTACAGGTATTGCAAATATAGGTGTTGGAGCTGATGAAGATGGTGTCGAAGATGATATTCCGCAGATTCCTATTCGTGCTACTGTTTCTGTTGCACCTACTGCAGAGCAGATTCGCTTGGATGGCAGAGATGCCAAGGCATATGCATTGATAGCTTTGTCTGTCAAACGTGCCATTATTCCGCACATTCGCTCTTGCAGAACAGCTAAGGATGCTTCGGATACACTTACCACATTGTACCAAGCTAGGAATGAGGCTTGTGTTGCTTACCTCCGAAAACAGTTGGAGAGTGAGCATATGAATGAAGGTGATTCTATGGACAGTTTCCTAACAAAGATCAAAGACTTGAAGGAACCATTGATTTCTGCTGATGAGGTCACACCAGATAGCTCACTTGTGCAGAACGTTCTGAATGGTCTTCCTGATTCATATCAGAGTTTTGCTTCTACTCTTCGTTTGATGATGAAAGGCAATCCAAATGCCTTATCATTTGAGGAGTTAGTCTCTGTTCTATTGCAGGAAGATCAGTCCAGGCAGAACAGGTCCATTATGTGAGTTGCAGATCAAGCTTTCCTGGCTAGTCAGAAGGGCAAAGGAAAATGGAGCTCTTCAACTAGTAAGCAGAAATTTGCTAATTCAGCATATTCGAAGAAGGAAGATAAAGATGAGAAGAAATCAGAAAAGCAGAAATTGTTTTGTAAGTACTGTAAAGGGAATGATCATATCATAAAGAACTGTCCAAAATTGACTGCTAAAGAGGCAAAGAAGAAAGAGGCTGGAATGGTTGTTGCAGAGGCCTCTACACCAAAAACAGAGTCTGCAAATCTTGTGTAGGAAGAAGTTGTCTGCAGTTTTGACCCATCTTCTCATGAGCAGTGCATGTCTGCAGTAGACTCAGATGTTTGGTATTTTGACAGTGGGGCAACCAAACATATTACCTCGCAGCACAGTTTCTTCTCTTCACTCGAGCCTGCCCCTACATGGAATACTGTTACATGCACCAACAACTCCTCTTATCCTGTTATGGGAGTTGGTAAGATCATTTTGACTACTGCTGATGGGAGTTCTTTCACTTTTTCAGATGCTTTATTTGTGCCAGGGATAAAAAAGAACCTGTTATCAGTTTCTGCATTAGCCAAGATTGGCTTGGTTGTGAAATTTGTTGATGACAGGTGTATAGTTCATGATTTGCCAAATGGCAATGTGATTATTGCTTCTGGAATTTATGTCGTGGGCTGTATAAGCTCATGGACTATGAAAGATCTGTAAATGATTTGGCATGTGTAGTTAATGATTCACAGGCTATGTCAGATGCAAAGCTTTCATCTGAATTTTGCTAGTTTGCTATGCCTGCAGAAATATGAAATGGTGTCCTCGTTGCCCAAACTTGAGGCACCTGGAAAACATGTTTGTGAAGGCTATATTTTGGGCAAAATGCAGCGTTCATCCTTTCCAAAAGATGGTTTAGTTCGGGCTACTCAGAAATTGCAACTTGTACATAGTGATGTCTGTGGTCCTATGCAGACACCTTCTTTTGGGAACTATCTTTACTTCGTGACTTTCATCGATGATTTTTCCAGGCATGCATGGGTATATCCATTGAAGGCAAAGTCCGAAGTGTTCATGTGCTTCAAACAGTTTTTGGTTTTGGCTGAAAATCTGTCAGCATGTAAAATGGGCACCCTCCGTTCTGATCGGGGGGGGAATATATGTCTTCTGATTTTAATGCATTTCTGGCTGAACGTGGGATAAAACACCAGTGTACAGTGCCGTATACACCTCAACAGAATGGAGTTGCTAAACAGAAGAACAGGTCTCTCATGGAGATGGCGAGGTGTATGGTCAAGAGTTAGGCTTTACCTCATAGTTTCTGGCTTGAGGCTGTCATGTGTGCAGCATATGTACTCAATAGGTGTCCCACTAAAGCGCTGCAGTCTATCACTCCATATGAGGCTTGGCATGATCGCAAGCCATCTGTTGCTCATCTGCGTGTTTTTGGTTGTTTGGCATACGCATTAGTGCCTGAACAACATCGCAAAAAATTGGATGATAAAGTAGTAAAATGTATTTTTGTTTGGTACAGTTCTGAAAGTAAAGGCTATCGTTTGTATCATCCATAGACTAAATGCATTCTGGTTAGCCGTGATGTTGTTTTTGTGGAAGATGCTATTCAGCCATTACTTTCATGTACTAAGGAGACATCTGTTAGCTCCAAAGACATGTATGATACTTTGATGCCTCTTTATACAGGTGGACGGTCTAGTGCTGGTCCGAATGAGGCAACTTCTCAGCCTTTGTAGGTTTCATGTGATGATGCAGATCATTCCATTTCTGATGCAGATTTTTACATGATGCACTAGTTGATGAGAGAGTTGATATTGAGCAGGCAAAAACTATGCCAAAATGGTTGGTGCAGACTTTGCGTGACAACAAATTAGATGCACCTCTGTCATATCGTACTCGTTCAGGCTCTCATAGTGCCTCTTTTGCATCAGATTGCTATGCTATGGCTGCATCTAGTCTCTGTGATGAGAATGAGCCTGTTTCGTTTGATGAAGCACAAAATTCAGAAAATTGGATGGCTGCTATGCAATCTGAATATGATGCAATAATGAGGAATGGTACTTGGTCTTTATGTGAATTGCCTCCTGGCAAAGAGGCCATTGGCACTAAGTGGGTATACAAGCTGAAGCGTAAACATGATGGTACAGTTGACAGGTATAAGGCTAGGCTTGTTGCAAAGGGTTATGCGCAGGAAAGAGGCATTGATTTTGACGAGACCTTTGCACCTACATGTCGTATGACTACTGTTCGGAGCATTTGTGCACTTGCAGTCCATCATGGTTGGAATGTACATCAGTTGGATATTAAAACTGCATTTTTGAATGGTGACTTACATGAAGAAGTGTATGTTTTTCAGCCCCGCAAATTTATGGAGAAAGGGCATGAAAACCAGGTGTGCAGGTTAAAGAAGGAATTATATGGTTTAAAGCAAGCACCACGTGCTTGGTATGAGAAGATACATGCCTATGTGATTGCACATGGTTTTGAGAACAGTCCAACTGAAAGCACCTTATATGTTAAGCCTGCTAATGATGTGCTTCTGATCATTGTTGTCTATGTTGATGACATGCTGCTCACTGGTCCTATTGAGAAGCATATTGCTAATTTTAAGGCTGATTTGCAGGCCTTATTTGAGATGTCTGATTTGGGGCATTTGCATCATTATTTGGGCATTCAGTTTATGCAAGTTGATGGTGGAATGGCTTTGTGTCAAACAAAATATATTGACACATTATTTGGCCTTGAAGACTGTAAGCCTATTGCCACTCCTATGGAGACAGGTTTACGATTGAGTCTTCATGATGCTGGAGATGCATTTGATGCTGTTCTCTATCAGCAGGCTGTTGGATGCTTGATTTACTTATGCATTACTCGGCCAGATATTCAGTTTGCTGTCTCACAGATGAGAGGATTTATGCATTGCCCAGGAGTCATGCATTGGCAGGCGGTTAAGCGCATCTTTCGCTACTTGAGTGGTACTCGGCTACTTGGGTTGTTTTATCCCAAGGGGGGATCACTACTGCCAGATTTTCATGCTTTTTCTGACTCTGATTGGGCTGGTTGATATGACACTCGTGTGTCCACTAGTGGCTTTTGCTTCATGCTTGGTATCTCATGTATATCTTGGTTGAGAAAGAAGCAACCTACTGTGGCCACTTCCAGTTGTGAGGCTGAGTATAGGGCAAATTTCACAGCTACTGTTGAGTGTGTGTGGCTCTAACGCCTTATGGCTGATTTGGGTGTTGGTCAGAATTCTGCCACCACTATGTTCACTGACAGTCAGAGCGCATTGGCAGTTGCGAGGAACCCTGTGTTCCATGCTTGCACTAAGCACATTGAGGTGCATTATCACTATGTCAGGGAGAGGTTCTCTGTTGGGGAGATCAGCTTGGCATATGTGCCCACGCAGGAGAACATTGCAGACCTTTTCACGAAGGCTCTGCCCAGGGAGAAGTTTGAAGGTTTTCGCAAAGCTTTGGGCTTACTTCCTTTTATGGAGTGACTTCCACATAGCTTGGCACTTCCTTATACATGAGTGCCAGCTACTTGTTCACCGCATCACTCCCAGGGGGGATTTGTTGATATATTTAGGTAGTGATGTGTGGGAACACTCTAGGACCGCCGGGGCACCTTTTTCCTTCTCTAGGAGGTTTTTATCCCTCGGCTTGTATATACGCCTATTGCCCTAATGGGCTACTTATCTTTGTACATTCTCTAGTAATACATTCAGTATTGTGTGTTTGTGCTCCAAGCTTCTTCTTCTTCCTTGTGCTGTTCACGTGCTTCTGTAGACGTCTATCTCCAACATGTGGGATATGGCATGTCCTGTGGGTACTATGCCCATTCACTTGTACAATTGCACTTTCAAAGTTAAAGCTAAGTTTCGGTTGAACCTCCATTTGAAAAAAAAGGTGAAAGATGAGGAATATGCAAACCGCTACCAAAGTCTCTCACAGATTGAGTCCAAGGCAGATGTAGCTCACGAACAATCCTTTGAAGGAACTATTGAATTAAGTCTCATGTCAGGAGAGATCCAATAGCTTCACTCCCAATCTTGTCAAAGACATAATCAAATTCTCCTCATTATTCCACATGGAAGGTAATACTATCATGGATCATTGAACCATACACACTTACAAGATTTTTGCAAAATTTCCACTTACCTTAAAGCTCTCGTCTACACTTTAAAATAAAAAAGCAACATCTGGTCCTCTATAAGTGTTTGAATTCATTCCATTTCTTTTCAAAAAAGGATCCCTCGTGCAGGTGTATTTATTTCAAACTTTCTCAAGAGAGTCTTTATTGCAAAATGGATTTTTGGCCATCTCTAAGGGTTTATTTTGTAAATTTCCAAGGGCTTAACCCTTCATTTGGAACATCTCCTTTGACACTCATTACTTTAATTGATCAATATGGCCTTAGTCTATAACCTCTCTTTACGCACATCGATTGGCACCCTTTGTTTTACGCTAAGGATTGCTTTGTATTAGTCAAAGAGTTTTCAACTTCTTTTTGGGCATAACTTTTAAAACACACCAAAACTCTAGGGGGTCTATTCTAAGGGTTACTTTGTATTTTTCCAAGGGTTTGACCCTCATTTTTCCCTACCATTTGGTGCCCCATTTGGCACTAAGTGCCTTCTTACTGTACCATCAAGAAATATAAGAAGATCCATTTGTGCTTTGGGAGGCTATTCTAAGCCCCCAAATAGTGTGTCTCTCCATGAATTTTGGGCTACTCTAAGCCCCCCCTCCAAGGTTTCAACAAGTGTAGGGATACTCTAAGCCCCCCCTCCAAGGTTTCAACAAGTGTAGGGATACTCTAAGCCCCCCCTTACTTCATCTCGAATTTTGGTGCCAAATCCATTTTACAAGTGTGGTGATTGAATTTTAAAGTTCAATTTCCTTCAATGGTGATCATGTCTACTATCTCAAATGCAATGTCTTCAAGTAAATTGTACTTGCTTTCATTTACATCAATTTTCATGCCAAAGGATGAGAGATTAAATAAAACAAACTGTAATCTATGGAAGGATATGATTATGGCATATCTATATACCAACTTATTGTATGAAGTAGTTAATGCTACATAACCTAAGCTAGACAAGGATAGTGATTTAGTGGCCTTGAACATTTGGAATGTCAAAGATAAGAGATGTTTAGGATAGTTACTTCTAGCCTGTGATGAGTTGACCAAAGGCCATATTACCTCTTTCAAAACATCCCATGAGGCTTGGAAAATCTTGCAAGATATTTATGAGGATAAAACTACTTCTAAAATATATGCCTTGCCCTACTATTGCATTCTTGGGGACACCGTTCCACCCATGGTGTGAGAGTAATTGGAAGAATGAGGCCTTCTACAATTTTCACTCCTTGATTGGTACAACATGCCCCTACATTCATAAGCTTTAGAGATTATCAATCTGTTTTCACAACATCATTTACGATAGCATATTTGGATAGTATACTTGAATGGAAATCAAATGTACATGACACTAGAGACCATAGTATCCAAATTACTATATTTGTGCATGGAATTACTAAATTGAACGTCCAATAGAAGATTCTCGATGTGGAAATGATATGACAATTCAATAACCCTAATAGATGTCTTTAAGTTTCTTGTCAAAGTTCTCGATCTACAAGGAAAATATTTTGTCATAATCTAGGTTTTCTAGAGTTGGATATGTTTTCCATTGGAACACTTTGTATCAGAGCATTTTGCAACAAAAGGTTTCTTCTATTATGTGAGCGGAGTAAGCACAACTAGTTCTCAACACTCTATGGCATGTAATGGCTTCTTCCAAGGCTTTCATGGCCAATTCTTGGCACTTTGTGCTTTGTAGTGGCTTCTTCTAAGACTTACAACTAAGGAGGAGACCAAGGCGTACATCTTGGCATACCTTGTCATTTGAGTCACCAAAGTCACCATTGGCATCATTGGTTGAGTGTGAGGAAGGACTTCAATGGTCAAGGAAGAAAAAGTACTAGCACTTCCCGAGAGGTCATCCATTCTAGTAGTATTCCCTCCAAGGCTCGCTTAGCTGGAAGGTTTCTCTACCACTAAGCTCTAGTTCCTTGGTGATTGTAGGAGTGATGACAATTCATGTTGACATTATTTTGGAGCCTTCAAAGTGTCATCTTGGGCTCTCTGCATTCATTGGTCCAAATATCAATCTTGGCATTAGGGTTACTTGAGATTGTGTCTCCTTGGCAATGTACATTCACCTTTCCACTAATTTTTCAGCTCGTCGATCTTCTTACAGGTTTCTTGGAAGTCTTTCAATTGTGGTGGGCGTAGCTACAACAAGTTTATGCAAGTTTTTTGGGTCAAAAGAATGGAATTGATAAACACTTATAGGTGTTGTTGGCTAGTATTTGGGCAATAAATTCAGTCTTTCAATGCCATCTTATTGCATATATTAAGCACATACACACTATGTGTGCTTCTATGGCTACTGCTTATGTATGCCCATGTGGTCATTGATATGGTAGTTACATTTTTTAGTAAAGCCTTTGATGTTGATAAAGAGGGTCATGATGAGGTTTTTCTATCCACCTAGATGTGGGGATCTCTTCAGTGACGTAGGTTGAAGACTTACCCAGCCTCTCCATAGGAGATGTATGCTAGTTGTTCATAAGTGTCGAATAAGCCTTGTTGGTTTATTTCAGTTAAATGGTCAGCTCATATTCTCATTTTTCAAAGGGGACTCTCGCAAAAATTTTCCAGTGCATCGTTCCTCCTTCCCTAAAGATGGTTTAGTTTGAGCTGCCCATAAATTGCAACTTGTTCATAGTGATGTCTATGGTCCTATGTAGACACCTTCTTTTGGGAATCATCTTTACTTTATGCCTTCATTGATGATTTCTCCAGGAATGCATGGGTGTATCCATTAAAATCAAAGTCTGAAGTGTTTATGTGCTTCAAATAGTTTTTGGTTATGGTTGAAAAACTGTCAGCATGTAAATTGGGCACCCTCCATTCTGATCAAGGGGGGAATGCATGTATTCTTATCTAAATGCATTTTTGGTTGAGCTTGGGATAAAACATCAATGTATAGTGTCATATACACCTCAAAAAAATGGTGTTGTTGAAAGAAAGAACAAGTTTCTCATAGAGATGGTGATGTATATGGTCAAAAGTCATGCTTTACCATAGTTTCTTACTTGAAGTTGTTATGTGTGCAACATATGTACTTAATAGGAGTCCCACCAAAGCACTGCAATTGATCACTCCATATGAGGCTTGGCATAGTCGCAAGCCATCTCTTGCTCATCTCGATGTCTTTGGTTGTCTAGCATATGCATTAATGCCTCAACAGCAATGTAGGAAATGGGATGATAAACCAATGAAATGTATTTTTGTTGGGTACAATTTTGAAAGGAAAGGCTATCATCTGTATCATCCATAGACCAAATGCATTTCGATTAGCCATAATGTTTTTTTTTGTGGAAGATGCAATTCAGCCATTATTTTCATGTACTAAGAAGACATCAGTTAGCTCCAAAGATGTGTATGACACTTTGTTACCTCTTTTTACAAGTGCATAGTCAAGTGTTGTTCCAAATCAGGTAAATTCTTAGCCTCTAGAGGTTCCACATGGTGATGTGGATCATTCCATTTTTTATGCAGATTTACATGATGCATTTGTTGATGAGAGGGTTGATAAAGAGGAGGAAAAAACTATGCCTAGATGGCTGGTGCACACTTTGGGAGATAGCAAATTAGATGCACCTATGTCATATCGTACATGTTCAGGATCTCATAGTGCTTCTTTTGCATCAGATTGCTATGCAATGGCTGCCTCTAGTCTTTGTGATGAAAATGAGCATGTTTCTTTTGATGAAACATAAAATTCAGAAAATTGGATGGCTGATATGCAATTAGAATATGATGCTATTATAAAGAATGGTACTTGGTTATTATGTGATTTCTTGCCTAGAAAAAAGGCCATTGGCACTCAATGGGTATACAAGCTTAAGCATAAGCCTAATGGAAAAGTTGACAGGTATAAGGCTAGGCTTGTTACAAAAGGTTATGCTCAGGAAAGAGGCATTGATTTTGATGAGACCTTTGCAGCCACATGCTGAATGACTATCGTTCATAGCATTTGTGCACTTGTAGCTCATCATGGTTGGAATGTACACCAATTGGACATTAAACTAAATTTCTAAATTGTGACTTACATGAAGAAGTTTATTTATTTCAGCTCCGTGGCTTTGTGCAAAAAGGGCATGAAAACAAAGTGTGCAAGTTGAAAAAGGTATTATATGGTTTGAAGCAAGCACTATGTGCTTGGAATGAGAAGATGCATTCCTACTTGATTGCACATGGTTTAGAGAACAATCCCATTGAGAGCACCTTATATGTTACGTGTGCAGATAATGTATGTAAGATGCCACGTTGATTTTCCACCTGGAAAAAAAAAAGATGTGTAGGTAATAATGAAATTTTATGTTTAGGATATTTTGATCATGTCTGCAAAATTTTGTAGCAATAAGTTTTTTACATTCTCTCTCTAGAAAGTTGTCGCATGAAATTTGTATGTTAATTTCGAGCATGAAGATGAAGGAATCTGAAAAAGTGTTGTATGAGAGAAAGGTAGAGTATTCTTAGTAGAAAACCTTTACCTGATTGAATTTTTTGTAGTTCCTATGTTTTATGTCTCATTTGGTTCTATGAAGATAGGTTAATGAAGAGATTTTTCATGTTTTTTCATCTCTCTCTAGAATTTTCGATTTTGCAGGGCCCAAAAGTGATATCTGGAAGCAGATTTGGACCTGAGGTGTCTCTAACATTATTGTACAGATTTAAGAACTGAATATTTTTGTCTCTCACAAGCTCAAGCTGATTCCTCACTGTTTTTTACAGGGTTTTGAAAAGTGCCATTTTCCAACACTTAAAAAAAAAAAAAAAAGAGAAGCCTTCATTCATTCATCTTATTCATGTTCGCGGATTTAGAAAACGCACATGGGTATATGGGTTATTTTTGGGTGATTGACGTGTGTGTGAGTGCGTTGCAGGGATTACCTCTATTTTTGCAGGTACGATCCTTGATGGTGGACATGAAAAGTAGATGCATGGGTGGTCCGGAAGTCTTGCATGAGACATGCGAAAAGACGCTATCTTGGAGCATGCAGATTCTAAAAGTGCGGGTCTAGGAAGGCATGATTGGTCGTGCGCTGGCGAAAGGCGGAGATCCCAAAAAGACGAAGACTGAGAGATAGAAAAGGATGATGGTCGTACAGTCATTACGATCGTTTTTCAGCTTCTAGAATTGCGATTGAGATTGAGATTGAGATTGAGATTGTGATTGTGATTGAGATTGGGATTGAGATTGTGATTGTGATTGAGATTGGGATTGAGATCAGCTCGGGGGTGGTCGGGTGGATGAGGCTTCACATTGAAGCAATCTGATAGATTTTGTAACGCAGATCAGAACTACTTGTAAATCTGCATAGATAATAAAATTCTCTCTCTTCTTGTTCTGCGTATACTCTGTTTGCCTTCTTTATATCTTGTGGTGTCGAAACCCATTATTCTGTGTGAGATTGTGACTCAAGTTTAGGAGACTTGTTACAAGTGGTATCAGAGCAGAGTTGGATTCGAGGACAAGATGCAGGCTTTGAAGAAGAAGATAGAAGAACAAGAGGAGCTTATCCGTAGATTGAATGCAGAATTACATAAAGAAAGATCCAACAAACAAAAAGAGGCTACTGCAAATGCTTTCATGGACCTCAATGCTGAAGGTGATAATGGTGCGCGCACATCAAATGCACATAGAGCTAGACGGCAACGTGAACCTGAAGAGGACGACGATGCAGGTGAATCTGCACTCAAGCAAGTGTTCAAAAGAGCAAAATTAAATGAATTTGATGGTGAGAAGAAAACTGGAGAGGATCTTGAAGCATGGATTGAGGAACTTGAAGATTTCTTTGACCTGCGCGTATTTAGTGAGGAATCAAAAGCAAAGGTGGCAATTCTGCATCTGCGAGGAGTCGCAAAATTGTGGTGGGAATCTTATATACAGACAAGAACACGTGAAGGTCCGATCCTCTGGAAAGAATTTCGAGAGCAAGCATAGAATCGTTATTGTTCTCCACATTATCGGATGGAAAAGAAAATGGAATTCTACTCTTTCAAGCAGCATGAGGATGATAGATATAACTTGTCTGTTGAAGAATATAAGGAGAAATTTTTGCGTTTACATAAGTATGCACTATAAGTTTTTGGAGATGCGCTGAAAAGCAAGTTTATTGAGGGTTTGCGGGAAGAGCTTCGCTATCAAGTAAAGGGGTCCGGATGTGTAGATTTTCTTGATGTGGTTGCAAAAGCAGAAAAATTTGAGAAGATGGAGAAGTTTACCACGAAAAAGGCATTCAAATCAAGGTTTATCTCAACAGGACATCGACCCCCAAGACCTATTTCAATAAATCAAAATGGACAGAGATCGACTAACTCTATTAACGATCAAGGAGGAAGACCAAAGCCGAAGCAAACGAATACACCTAAGAAGCAAGAAGTTATGCACTGGCAACGTGATTCTGATTTCCTGGAGCGGGCTAAGAGGCTGGGACTTTGTTTTCGATGTGGAGAACAAGGACATCGCACTTTTGAATGTCCAAACAAGGCCATCAACCGTTCTATGCAAGCGAAGATAGCTCATCTACAAGAAGAAAACATGACAATTGAGGAAGCGGATGATCAAGGTAAGTGTTCTAGCCCTAGACTTCAATGCATGAAAACTTCTTCTCATTCAAGGGCATTGGTGATTAGGATTATGGGGGAAATATCCTCACGTAAGGTTAGTTTCTTGATTGATTCAGGTAGTACAAATTGTTTCCTTTCACTTAAGATGGCAGAAGCTTTAGGGTTGCATATTGAGATGCAGACTAAAAGACCTGTACAGATGGCTAATGGTAGGATACACTATACTCGAGGCTGTATTGAGAATCTTGATTTTATGTTAGGAGAACATAAGTTTTTGGGTACCTTCCATGTAATTGAAATGAGAGAATGTGATGTAATCATCGGAATGGACTGGTTAGTTCATAACAGTGTCGTGATTGATTGTGAAAGCGGGATCCTTACTTTGAAAATAGAAGGGAAGGAACATCGTCTTGCAGGCAAGTGTATTCGACAGGGTTGTGAGACATATTTGGTTTATGTACATGACCTTCAGGAGAAGAAGAAAGAAGAGGAAATACCGGAATATGTTAAAAAACTTTTAGATGATTACGCTGATGTATTTCCTGATGATCTACCGGGCATGCCTCCTCCTAGGAAAATTGACCATGCTATAGACCTTTATCCAGGAAGTGAGCCTTATTCTAGAGCACCTTATAGGTTCAATATTGATGAATTGAAAGAGTTGAAGCTCCAATTGGATGATCTATTGAAGAAGGAGTTGATAAGACCTAGTGTTTCACCTTTGGGAGCACCTGTTTTGTTTCAGAAAAAGAAAGATGGTTCATATAGACTTTGTATTGACTATAGGGGATTGAACAAGAAAACCATTAAGAACAAGTATCCACTGCCACACATAGATGAACTGCTGAGTCAATTGAGTGGTGCCACAGTATTCACTAAAATTGACTTAAGATCGGGATATCATCAAATTAGAGTAAAGTCTAAGAACATACCCAAAACCGCTTTTAGAACACGATATGGTCATTACGAGTTCACAATTTTGCCTTTTGGATTAACAAATGCTCCTGCAACATTTATGTGTTTGATGAATAATGTGTTTCATGAATATCTCGATGAATTTATATTAGTTTTTCTTGACGATATTTTTGTGTATTCTAAGGATGATGATGAACATGCATTGCATCTCAGGAAGACTTTACAAAAACTAAGAGAGCATAAACTATATGGTAAGATGAGTAAATGTTTTTTTGCAAAAGGGGAAGTGACTTATTTGGGGAGAGTTGTTTCTAAGGAAGGGATTCATATAGATCCTGAGAAAGTTAAAAGCATAGTTGACTGGCCTACACCCAAATGTGTGAGGGATGTGAGAAGCTTCCTTGGTTTGGCACAATATGAGAGGGCACACATTAGGGAGTTTCTCGAATTGCAAATCCTCTTACAGAATTGACAAAGAAAAATAGAGAGTTCACATGGAACGATGAGTGTCAAAAGGCGTTTGACGAGTTAAAACAGAAAGTTATCGAAAATTATGTGCTAAAGATACCTGAGTTAGGGAAGCCTTTTATTGTTGCATGTGATGCTAGTGGAAGCCAAATCGGATGCGTACTTTCACAAGAAGGGAGGGTAGTGGCTTATGACTCAAGGAAATTAAGGAAACATGAACTAAATTATACAACACATGACTTAGAAATGCTTGCAGTTGTTCATGCACTTAAACATTGGAGACACTTATTGCTACGAGTAAAGTTTGAATTAAGAACAGATCATCAGAGCCTTAAATACATATTTACTCAACCTTTACTTAACAATAGACAAAAACGATGGATCCAATTGCTAAGTGAATATGATTTTGATATTAAATACTTAGCAGGAAAAGAAAACAAGGTGGCCGATGCTTTGAGTCGTAAACCCTTATGCAGTTCAATTTCTATTTTATCCTCTGATTTTGATATTGGAAAAGAATTAAAAGAAGATTTATTTTATGCAGCAATCTTGGAATTTTTGGGTATGAATCCAGGTTCTATGTTTCAGGGAAAATTTCATTTGAGAAATAATGATTTGTATTGTAATTCTCGTTTATGTATTTCTTCAGAATCTGTTTTGAAAGAAAAGATCCTGCATGACTGTCATGATGCACCTTTCTCTGCACACCCTGGTTTTTCTAGAACTTATGCAAAAGTGAAAGCTTCATATTACTGGCCACGTATGAAATATGATATTAAGAGGTATGTCGAAGAATGTCTGAAATGTCAACAGGTTAAGGCCGAATTTAAAAGGAGTCTTGGCATGTTACAACCATTAGATGTGCCTGATAAAAAATGGGAATCCATCTCTATGGATTTCATAACAAAGTTGCCTGTGACCAGAAGTGGGCACGATACCATCTTTGTTGTCGTGGACTGTCTTACAAAGATGGCACATTTTCTTCCCATGAGGAAAATTGATACAGCTTTGCATGTTGCTAAACTTTTCATAAAAGAAATTTTTAGGTTACATGGTATACCCAAAAGTATAATTTCTGATAGGGATGCAAGGTTCACATCTAATTTTTGGAAAGCAACATTTCAATCCATAGGAACAGAATTACGCATGAGTACTGCATTTCATCCTCAAACCGATGGTGAGACCGAGAGGGTTAACAGGGTGCTTGAGGATATGTTACGCATGTATGTGAATGATAAGCAAAACAAGTGGACTGAATATTTGCCCTTGGTTGAGTATGCATATAATAGTGTATGGCATTCCTCTATTAAGATGACACCTTTTGAAGCAATGTATGGTTATAATTGCTTGCTGCTGCATTCACTTTTTAATTCACAGAATCAGGTTGAAATATCATGCTTGAAAACATGGATTTGGAGTTAAATAAGGTAAGGAAAAGCATGAAAGATGCACAAAAACGTCAGAAATTATATCATGATCTCAAAAAGAGGCCCTTGGAATTTAGAACAAATGATCTGGTTTTTTTGAAAGTGAGTCCTTCTAAATCAAATCTGGTTTTAGGCAAAGATCGTCGATTGTCTCCTCGTTATGCTCGTCCTTTCAAAATCTTAAAGAAAATTGGTTCTGTTGCATATTTACTTGACCTACCTAATACTTTGAAAATTCATCCAGTCTTCCATGTTGGATTACTTAAAAAGTATGTTCCTAATGCTGATCATGTTTTGCAGGACAAATCTAAGTTGAAGGAAGATGCCACTTTTGAGCTTGAACCAGAAGTTATATTGGATAGGAGAGTTAGACATCTTAGGAGTCATGAAATAGTGGAAATTTTAGTAAAGTGGTTTGCATATCCTATTGAAGATTCAACATGGGTTGGTTTAGATGAGTTTATGGAACATTATCCTTCTTTCCAACTCTGAGGACAAAGTTCTTTAAAGAGGGGGAGAATTGTAAGATGCCACGTTGATTTTCCACCTGGAAAAAAAAAAAGATGTGTAGGTAATAATGAAATTTTATGTTTAGGATATTTTGATCATGTCTACAAAATTTTGTAGCAATAAGTTTTTTACATTCTCTCTCTAGAAAGTTGTCGCATGAAATTTGTATGTTAATTTCGAGCATGAAGATGAAGGAATCTGAAAAAGTGTTGTATGAGAGAAAGGTAGAGTATTCTTAGTAGAAAACCTTTACCTGATTGAATTTTTTGTAGTTCCTATGTTTTATGTCTCATTTGGTTCCATGAAGATAGGTTAATGAAGAGATTTTTCATGTTTTTTCATCTCTCTCTAGAATTTTTGATTTTGCAGGGCCCAAAAGTGATATCTGGAAGCAGATTTGGACCTGAGGTGTCTCTAACATAATTGTACAGATTTAAGAACTGAATATTTTTGTCTATCACAAGCTCAAGCTGATTCCTCACTGTTTTTGAGTTACAGGGTTTTGAAAAGTGCCGTTTTCCAACACTTAAAAAAAAAAAAAAGAGAAGCCTTCATTCATTCATCTTATTCATGTTCGCAGATTTAGAAAACACACATGGGTATATGGGTTATTTTTGGGTGATTGACGTGTGTGTGAGTGCGTTCCAGGGATTACCTCTATTTTTGCAGGTACGATTCTTGATGGTGGACATGAAAAGTAGATGCATGGGTGGTCCGAAAGTCTTGCATGAGACATGCGAAAAGACGCTATCTTGGAGCATGCAGATTCTAAAAGTGCGGGTCTAGGAAGGCGTGATTGGTGTGCACTGGCAAAAGGCGGAGATCCCAAAAAGACGAAGACTGAGAGATAGAAAAGGATGATGGTTGTACATTCATTACGATCGTTTTTCGGCTTCTGGAATTGCGATTGAGATTGAGATTGAGATTGAGATTGAGATTGAGATTGAGATTGTGATTGTGATTGAGATTGGGATTGAGATTGTGATTGTGATTGAGATTGGGATTGAGATCAGCTCGGGGGTGGTCGGGTGGATGAGGCTTCACATTGAAGCAATCTGATAGATTTTGTAACACAGATCAAAACTACTTGTAAATTTGCACAGATAATAAAATTCTCTCTCTTCTTGTTCTGCGTATACTCTGTTTGCCTTCTTTATATCTTGTGGTGTCGAAACCCATTATTCTGTGTGAGATTGTGACTCAAGTTTAGGAGACTTGTTACAATGTACTTCTAATCATTGTTGGCTATGTTGGTGACATGCCACTCAATGGTCCTAATAAGAAGCGTATTACTGAATTTGAGGCTGATTTACATGCCACTTTTGAGATATCAACTTTGGAGCATTTGCATCATTATTTGGACATTCAGTTTATGCAAGTTGATGGGGGACATTATTGCAACATTTTGGCCTTGATGATTGCAAACCTATTTCCACTCCTATGGAAACAGGTTTATAGTTGAGTCTTCATGATGTTGGAGATGCATTTGATGTTGATCTCTATTAGCAAGTTGTTGGATGCTTGATTTACTTATGCATAAGTCGACCTGATATTCAATTTTCTACCTCACAGATGAGTAGGTTTATGCGTTGCCCATGTTTCAAGCATTGCTAGGCAGTTAAGCACACTTTTTGCTACTTAACAAGTACCCAACTACTTGGATTGTTTTATCCCAAGGGGGGATCAGTATTGTCAGATTTACATGCTTTTTCTGACTCAAATTGGGCTGGTTGCTATGACACTCATGCTTGGAAGCTCATGTGTATCTTGCTTGAGCAAGAAGCAGCATACTGTGGCCACTTCTAGTATTGAAGTTGAGTATGGGGAAGCTTTCACAATGATTGTTGAGTGTGTGTGGATCAGATGCCTTTTGGCTGATTTTGGTGTTGATCAATTTTCTACCACCACCATCTTCATTGATACTTAGAGTGCATTGGTAGTTGCAAGGAACCTTGTGTTCCATGCTTGCACAAAGCACATTGAGGTGCATTATCATTATGTCAAGGAGAGGTTCCCTACTGGAGAGATCAGTTTGGCATATCTTCCCACTCAGGATAACATTGCAAATCTTTTCACAAAGGCTCTACCATGAGAGAACTTTAAAGCTTTTTGCAAAGCTTTGGGCTTACTTCATTTTTTGGAATGATCTATTTCCACATAGCTTGGCACTTCCTTATACATGAGTGATAAGTCCTTGTTCACTACATCACTCCCAAGGGTGATTTATTGATATATTTTGGTAGTGATATGTATGAAGACACTTAGGACCGCTAGGGCACTCTTTTCCCTTGTTAAGAGTTTCTCTCCCTTGTCTTGTGTATAGGCCAATAACCCTAATGGGTTACTTGTATTTGTAAATTCACTTGGTAATACATGTAGTATTGTCTATTGTGCTCCAAGATTCTTCTTCTTCCTTGTGTTGATTGCATGCTTCTACATAAATAAAACTCCAACAAATCTTAGACAAACATTTGAAATGAAGGATTTAGGGAAGGCACAAAACATTCTCGACATGCATATTACTCGAGACCATAATAGGTAGTAGATTTTTATCTCTCAAGAGGGTTACATCTCTAATGTGATTGAGAAGATCACGATGGTTGGATGCAAGTTGTTGAGTATGCTACTACTTCATCACATAAAGTTGTCAAAATATGACTACCCCAAGTCAAGTGTAGGAAAGAAGTTTATGGCCCTCATTCCTTACTAGTTTGTAACTAAAAGCGTTGTTGGGTCTTTTTCCCACAACTTAAGGAATCGAGGCTTGCTAGTTCAAAGAATAGACAATCGAGGCTCACCAAAAGTTCTCCAATATACTTGATCTTACCAGACTTCTTTTGCAAAGGGGGGGTCAAGAGGTTTACCACTTCTTGAGGAAGTAGGTGTTCCTATTGGGAATGGGTACTTTGCCTCCTTTACTTCGATGGGTATGACAACAAGCTTAGACCTATTGTATATCAAGTCAATGTATTCAAACTCAAATATATGATGCTGTTCATCCTTGTTGCCCTTCTTCTCACTTGGAACTTGAAATATGCCATATAAAGGGTCACTGATAATACTAACATGAAGACCTTGCCTATCCTTATGTTATACTGCCTATAATCTATTTACATAAATGATTTTTTCATACATAAAAAGTCAAAATTCAATGCCAATCAATAATTTCTCCACACATCAATAGTCAAGTATCTATACATGAACATTTGACACCAATAAAGTAAATACAATTCTAAATAACGAAAAGACTTGTCACAATTCTACAATAGAAGGAAAGACAATATACAAACATGAAGCTGGAGATAAATTTAATATTTTGACAAAAAATAATGCAAGAGAGACTATTCTGCATTACAAATGGGGTTGGGAATGACTCTAGAACACAATAGAATACACAGATCCAAACTTCTACAAGACAAACTACTATGGATTCCTAGCTTTTCTACAAAATTTGCAACCTCTTACTCTATAATCTCTACCATCTCTCTCAAAATTAAGCACTACTATTTAATTTATATGTTTCCTCAAGGTGAAACTCATTAGTATTTGAATTGTGGGATTGGTAATTGCAGCATGTCAAGATCCATGTGCTAAATTCCCTATGTTGTTGCCAACCACAAGGATGAATTTTCAATACTTGGCTAAGGTTTTTATGAGCTGCGATAATTTACAAAGCCAAGATAAGTTTTACAAAGGTAATAGTAGAAAAAATAGACTTGAAATATTTTTATCAAAAAACAAAATTTACAAGCCCCTAGCCATGTCCTAACATTGGCATGCTCCGATGGACCGATCCAAGCAAAAAAGATGTTACTCCTCATATCTCCTCGGGCAATTGGCCCTATATACTTATAAGATATTGTCTTATGTGCTTTTTGGTTTTCTTTGTAGGATCCTCAACAATCTTTGCATGCTGTTTTGATCAAGCAATGTGCCCTATTAGGAGGTAGATGCCAGTTGAGCTTCATCATATAATACCATCTTTGCTTATGCTTCCACGAGCTTCTCTTGCAGTTCAACAACTATTTGTAAGTTGTACCTTGTTACTCTGCTCATCTAGGTATGCAAATCCTTTATTTTTCTATTCTTTGCCTTAGTAACCTATCTCAGCATTTGTATATGCTCTTACAGCTTCTATCATTCAATTCTGGCATCGTGTAATTTTCTTTTGCCTTTTTTAATAGTGTTGTGCAAGTCTATGATTTGTCTTTCAAGCAATCAAATAACCCATTGTGCTTGTTCTACTTATTTCGCAATTGTGTTTTTATGGACCTGTAACTCGTGATTTTCATTTTGTCACTCATTGATCCATTGGTGTAATCTTTCATAATCTAATTCTTTTGTCTCACTTCTATCTTGAGCATATATACAATTGGCCGCAAATTTTGCAATTCATATTGAAGCCTCATTTTATCACGATCTTATTTATGCTTGCTGCGGGTACTACATTCCTTCATATGCTCACTCTTCAACTATTGTTGGTGGTAATCAATATGAGCCTCATTTCTTTCCTGGTATAAAGTGGTTTGTGTATCCCAAGAATTCTTTGTTGGTTTGCAAGAGCGAATGTGAGGGATAATGGCATGTTTGGCAAACAAAGCTATCAATGCATGTGCATGAGCATAAAACTTATGAAGATAGTCAACACAATATGTCAGTATTGATAGCAATTACCACATCCAATGTTTTGTCTAATGATTACTAGAGACTTGTGCACCTACAATCCACTACATGGTACAAAAAAATTAGCATGATATACAAAGACTACAAAGAAGAGTGAAATTGAAGATGTAGAGGGCGAGAGTAGATGAAATAGTTCAAAATGTTATCCAAATATCAATCGTTTGTAATCCAAGTTTGTATGAGTATTCTTGAGAGATAAGGTCAATGATCTACTCAATCTTGTAACCCTATTAATTAATGATCATTTTCTCTAATTTTCCCTTTGATTCACTTTTGTCCAATCCTTTGTTCATTATATATTTTGTGTTCAATCCCACAATTCTATGTGTCAATAATTCTAAGTGTACTGGCCTTGAGTGCGTGTGTATTGACTAAATTTGTATTCCACAAATGGCATTAGATCTAAGTAAATCTGCTTCATAATAGAAAGGTGAGCCAAGAGATGATAGTATTAAGGATGCATCAATATTCTAGGGAAGATATACTTACTTTTGCAAGGGTGCATTTGGATCCAATTGATGTATTGCATTCATTTCAATAGTATAAATTTGAAATTGTTATTTTAAAGCTTATTTATCATAGGAATTCTTGAATGCTCTCCTATTAAGATAGAATTAGTAAGGTAGGAAATTCATGGAGAGGTAGATAAGGTTTTATCTCAATTACAATCTTCAATTCTACAAGGATTGCCTAACTACATGCAAAGTGAATGGGCCCTAATGAAAACTTAGTAGGAACAAGTACATGTGTTAGTTCCAAGCGTATGAGCTACTTGATTCTATGAAGGTGTTGTCTACCTTATCTTTTCAAGCATCTAAATTGTTCTTGTCATTAGCAAAAGATCATCCATGATAGTAGTTTTGCACATATAGTATTAAAGTTATCAAAGCAGGCAATTCAACTCATCCAATATCATAGATGACTGTTGATATATTTAGGTAGTGATGTGTGTGAACACACTAGGACCGCCAGGGCACTTTTTTCCCTCTTTTTAGGAGGTTTTTTTCCCCTGGCTTGTATATATGCCTATTTCCCTAATGGGCTACTTATCTTTGTACATTCTCTAGTAATACATTCAGTATTGTGTGTTGTGCTCCAAGCTTCTTCTTCTTCCTTGTGCTGTTCGCGTGCTTCCGTAGACATCTAACTCCAACAATTGGTATCAGAGCATGTCGTCGCTTCATCTAGGACGCCGTCGACACTCCTCCGTTTGCAGTCTTAGAATCGCACGAATTTTGGTGAGCATACTCAGGGTGTTTTTGAGATCAAAACAACTTTGCTTTCTGGTGCCAAAATCGCGATCTGAGCTCGTTTCGGCCTTCGAACGCACTATCATAGTGCTTGTCTAGGCTATTTCGTCTTTTTGTGCCAAAGGTATATACCAGTTTCTATTCGCTAGTATAAACATCTCGAAGTCTGCTACAGGTCTAGCAGAATTTGTATGGGTAGTTTTGTTCAACTTTTTGAGATACAATCAGTTTTCTGCATCAAGGTATTTTAGTCACCGGCCATGGCTGAAAGTAGTGATGTATTTCGTATGTTGGCTGTTGAGGATAAGTTGGATGGTACCATCTACCCGTTATGGGCTTATATGATGCGACATGTGTTGGTTGCAAAAGGACTGTGGAACATTGTACAGGGTGTGGAAAAACATTCTATCACACCTGCAACTGTTACAACTGTAGGTACTGAAGCTGATGCAGAAGGTGTCGAAGATGATGATATTCTGCATATTCCTATTTGTGCTACGGTTTTTGCTGCACCTACTGCAGAGTAGATTCGCTGGGATGGCAGAGATGCCTAGGCACATGCATTGATAGCCTTGTCTATCAAACGTGCCATTATTCCTCACATTCGCTCTTGCAGAATAGCTAAGGATGCTTGGGATACACTTACCACATTGTACCAAGCTAGGAATGAGGCTCGTGTTGCTTACCTCCGAAAAAAGTTGGAGAGTGAGCACATGAATGAAGGTGATTCTATGGACAGTTTCCTTACAAAGATCAAAGACTTGAAGGAACAGTTGATTTCTACTGATGAGGTTATACCAGATAGCTCACTTGTGCAGACCGTTTTGAATGGTCTTCCTGATTCATATCAGAGTTTTGCTTCTACTCTTTGGTTGATGATGAAAGGCAATCCAAATGCCTTGTCATTTGAGGAGTTAGTCTCTGTTCTGTTGCAGGAAGAACAATCCAGGCAGAGCAGGTCCATTATGCGTGTTGTAGATCAAGCTTTCTTGGCTAGTCAGAAGGGCAAAGGAAAATGGAGCTCTTCTACTAGTAAGCAGAAATCTGCAAATGCTGCACATTCAAAGAACCAAGACAAAGATGAGAAAAAATCAGAAAAGGAGAAATTGTTTTGTAAGTACTGTAAAGGGAATGATCACATCATAAAGAACTGTCCAAAACTAGCTGCAAAAGAGGCACTTTCATTGATTATTTTTCCAGGCATGCATGGGTATATCCATTGAAGGCAAAGTCCGAAGTGTTCATGTGCTTCAAACGGTTTTTGGTTTTGGCTGAAAATTTGTCAGCATGTAAAATGGGCACCCTCCGTTCAGATCGAGGGGGGGAATATATGTCTTCTGATTTTAATGCATTTCTGGCTGAACGTGGGAGAAAACACTAGTGTACAGTGCCGTATACACCTCAACAGAATGGAGTTGCTGAACGAAAGAACAGGTCTCTCATGGAGATGGCGAGGTGTATGGTCAAGAGTCAGGCATTACCACATAGTTTCTGGTTTGAGGCTGTCATGTGTGCAACATATGTACTGAACAGGTGTCCCACTAAAGCGCTGTAGTCTATCACTCCATATGAGGCTTGGCATGATCGCAAGCCATCTGTTGCTCATTTGCGTGTTTTTGTTTGTTTGGCATATGCATTAGTGCCTGAACAACACCATAGAAAATTGGATGATAAAGCAGTAAAATGTATTTTCGTTGGATACAACTCTGAAAGTAAAGGCTATCGTCTGTATCATCCACAGATTAAACGCATTCTGGTTAGCCGTGATCTTGTTTTTGTGGAAGATGCTATTGAACCATTGCTTTCATGTACTAAGGAGATATCTGTTAGCTCCAAAGACATGTATGATACTTTGTTGCCTCTTTTTACAGGTGGACAGTCTAGTGCTGGTCCTAATGAGGCAACTTCTCAGTCTTTGCAGGTTTCATGTGATGATGCAGATAATTCCATTTCTGATGCAGATGTACATGATGCACTTATTGATGAGAGAGCTGATATTGAGCAGGCAAGAACTATGCCAAAATGGATGGTGTAGACCTTACGTGACAACAAATTAGATGCAACTTTGTTATATCGTACTCGTTCAGGCCCTCATAATGCCTCTTTTGCATCAGATTGCTATGCTATGGCTGCATCTAGCCTCTGTGATAAGTGAGCCTATTTCGTTTGATGAAGCACCAAATTCAAAAAATTGGATGGCTGCTATGCAATCTGAATATGATGCTATAATGAAGAATGGTACTTGGTCTTTATGTGACTTGCCTCCTGGCAAGAAGGCCATTGGCACTAAGTGGGTATACAAGCTGAAGCGTAAACCTGATGGTACAGTTGATAGGTATAAGGCTAGGCTTGTTGGAAAGGGTTATGCGTGGGAAAGAGGCATTGATTTTGATGAGACCTTTGCACCTACATGCCGTATGACTACTGTTTGGAGCATTTATGCACTTGCAGCCCATCATGGTTGGAATGTACATCAATTGGACATTAAAACTACATTTTTGAATGTTGACTTGCATGAAGAAGTGTATGTTTTTAAGCCCCGTGGCTTTGTGCAGAAAGGGCATGAAAATCAGGTGTGCAAGTTAAAAAGGCATTATATGGTTTAAAGCAAGCACCACGTGCTTGGTACGAGAAGATACATGCCTATGTGATTGCACATGGTTTTGAGAACAGTCCAACTCAAAGCACCTTATATGTTAAGCATGCTAATGATGTGCTTATGATCATTGTTGTCTATGTTGATGACATGCTGCTCACTGGTCCTATTGAGAAGCATATTGCTAATTTTAAGGCTGATTTGCAGGCCTCATTTGAGATGTCTGATTTGGGGCATTTGCATCACTATTTGGGCATTTCGTTTATGCAAGTTGATGGTGGAATGGGTTTGTGTCAAACGAAATATATTGACACATTATTGCAACATTTTGGCCTTGAAGACTGTAAGCCTATTGCCACTCCTATGGAGACAGGTTTACGATTGAGTCTTCATGATGTTGGAGATGCATTTGATGCTCTTCTCTATCAACAGGCTGTTGGATGCTTGATTTACTTATGCATTACTCGGCCAGATATTTAGTTTTCTGTCTCACAGATGAGTAGGTTTATGCATTGCCCAGGAGTCAAGCATTGACAGGAGGTTAAGCACATCTTTCGCTACTTGAGTGGTACTCAGCTACTTGGGTTGTTTTATCCCAAGGGGGATCACTACCACCAGATTTGCATGCTTTTTTTGACTCTGATTGGGTTGGTTGCTATGACACTCGTGTGTCCACTAGTGGCTTTTGCTTCATGCTTGGTAGTTCATGTATATCTTGGTTGAGCAAGAAGTAGCCTACTGTGGCCACTTCCAGTTGTGAGGCTGAGTATAGGGCAACTTTCACAGCTATTGTTGAGTGTGTGTGGCTCAGAGGCCTTATGGCTGATTTGGGTGTTGGTCAGTCTTCTGCCACCACCATCTTCATTGACAGTCAGAGTGCATTGGCAGTTGCGAGGAACCCTTTGTTCCATGCTCGCACTAAGCACATTGAGGTGCATTATCACTATGTTAGGGAGAGGTTCTCTGCTGGGGAGATCAGCTTGGCATATGTGCCCACGTAGGAGAACATTGCAGACCTTTTCACGAAGGCTCTGCCTAGGGAGAAGTTTGAAGCTTTCCGCAAAGCTTTGGGCTTACTTCCTTTTGTGGGGTGATTTCCACATAGCTTGGCACTTCCTTATGCATGAGTGCCAGCTCCTTGCTCACCGCATCACTCCCAGGGGGGATTTGTTGATATATTTAGGTAGTGATGCGTGTGAACACATGTGATATATTTAGGTAGTGATGTGTGTGAACACACTAGGACCGCCGGGGCACTTTTTTCCCTCTTTAGGAGGTTTTTTTCCCTTGGCTTGTATATACGCCTATTGCCCTAATGGGCTACTTATCTTTGTACATTCTCTAGTAATACTTTCAGTATTGTGTGTTGTGCTTGTTAAAGAAGTGTAAAAAGTGTTACACGTACGATGTGTTACTGACTAACAGGAATCGTTACCGAATAAACATTAAACATAAGACAGTGCTTCGTCGTAAACTGTGTTAAACTTTCAGTATCATCACCGAAACAACGTGGGTTCTTGGGAGTGGTAGGGGTCTGTTAGACAGAGGCCCTGTACTAATTTCCCAAACCTTCGTTACAATCAATCAACAATACTAATGCGCGTCTTAGTTCAATCATTAATATCAACTGGGCGATACTTGATTTCTGTGACCTGGGTACCGTCTTTTCAGACTATTCTGCTATTGGCACAGAGCAGTAGTCTGGACTACAATCTTAACAGTAGTAATCAACCAAAGATACTACTTTAACCGACAAATTCGTTCGTCACAACACTTACAGCGATCTCAATTAAAAGTTTACATTTACCGAAAGTAATAATTCGTCTTCGTCACCGAATGCAATAAGTTCAGTAAAACAAACAGAACATACTCCACAGTGTATTAAGTTGTCAAATCAAATCACGCAGTAATATAACTACTCAGACTGACTCAAAGTACTTCAACGACCGATGAGCATACAACAATACTATGCGGAAACAGTACTCAGACACACAATCCGTCACTTAACAATCATCACAGTGAACTTCAGTGTAAACAGACGATGCAGACAGAATAGAGATCAACATTAACAATACTCAGAACTTCACAATAGTGTAACAATACTCTAACAAATATCAAGGCGGACAATCTGACAATTCCAAGAAAAAACATCTCTCTCGACCATTCTCTTTTCATTACTTTATATAGAATTACAAGATGCGCGTACCAACTTTTCGCGCGTAATTCAAGGAACTCCGTTACATCCGGCATACATTTGTCCTACTCCGGCGGTCGTCTAACACTGGCACGCACGGTGGACTCGAACCCGCAAGTGATTTTGATTACAAAACTCATTGTTCATCTACGATTCCTTCTAGATACATATTTCTTGCTAATCTAAATGTGCGGGCTATTTTTTTCTTAAGGGTTTCTAATAATTGTTTAAGGGTATCGGGTTCTAAAATCTGCGCATCTACTCTAACGGAACTAAGTGCGATGGCTTCAGTAAGCAAAATTTCGGCTTGTGTTTGCAAAAAGGCCTCCTGTAAATAAAAATCGTTTGATAATGCCGCATCTCTTGCTATCTTCATGTCCGTTACTTGTTTCTGCATCTCATCGATTCTGTCTTTCTGGTTTCGTACCTAATTATCCAGTCTTTCAAACTGTTGATTCTGGAACTGTATGGTTTTATGGTAGGCATCTCGTTCTTTGCGGACATTCGCTAATTCTTTTTGATGTTTAGCTTCCCTAAGTAATTGATGTTTAAGGATAGAGTTCACCTCATCCAGTGATTCTTTTGTTCTCTGTAGCTGTTCTTCTGCTTGCTTCGCTTCTTTCTGCTGTTCTTGTGTTGCCGAACTAGATAGACAAGTGCAGCGTGATCTACATGAAATGTGAATTTACGGCCTAGCAAGTAATGTCTGAATTTCTTGACCGAATATACTAACCCTAGACATTCTCTTTCTGTTACAGAGTAATTTTTCTCAGCAGGTGCTAATCTTCGACTTGCATAATACACTGGTCTGAACCATTTATCAATTTTTTGCATCAACACACTTCCTATTGCTATATCTGACGCATCGACAAATACATGAAATGGGTGATCCCAGTTCGACGGTTGTAAGATAGGAACTTGTGTTAATAAATGCTTTAAACGATCAAAGGCTATCTGGCATTCTTGGGTCCATTCAAATTGTCGAGGTGTTTTGCTGATTAGCTTGTTTAGTGGTATAGCCAAATGAGCAAGCCACCGTAAGTGTCTTCCATGCCACCGTACTTGACCCAAAAAGCGCATGACTTCTTTTGGAGTAGCTGGCACCGAAGCTTCTAATACTGCCGAAATTTTATCTGGATCTACTTGGATACCTTGTGCAGATACAATGTGGCCAAGTAACGTGCCACATGAAACCGCAAACACCGATTTGTTTGGATTCAAACAGAGTCTATACTCTCTACATTTCTGAAATTAGCACCGTAAATGGAACATGTGTGCTATCATCTTACCGAAAATTGAAAAATCGTCGAGATATACTTGCATAAATGAAGTGAGATAAGGAGAAAATATCTCCTGCATACATCTTTGAAATGTGCTTGGTGCGTTTCTTAATCCAAACCACATTACCGTACAAGCAAAGACACCCCAGTTGGTAATAAATGCAATTTTTGGTATATCTTCTTCAGCCATTCTCACTTGGTTATAGCCACTGTATCCATCTAGGAATGAATACATCTCGTGACCTGCTACTCTATCAAGCATGGTATCCAAAAAGGGGATTGGAAAGGGATCCGGTACGGTTGCTGCATTTAATTTCCGGTAATCTACACAGATTCGTAATTGCTTGTTTTTCTTTGGCACAATCACAATCGGAGAAATCCATTCAGCATGCTCTACTGGCACGATGAATCCTACTTTTAATAACCTATCAAGTTCTGCCTTTACCTGAGATGCATAATGGGGATTCATCCGGTAGCTGGTTTGCTTTATCGGTCTTGCTTTTGGCTTCAGCATGACTCTGTGCTTGTAGATGCGGGGGTCCAATCCTTTCATGTCTTTGTAGTCCCATGCAAAGACGTCGGTAAATTCTCGGAGTAGCTGGATTAAGCCTACCTGAAATGTTTCCGGTAAGTTTTGCTTTATCTTCACAGGCTGCGGGTGATCTTCATCTCCTAAATTGTAAGTGATCAGCTGATCTTCGGGAACATAGAATTGTTGATGTTTCTCTCTGTCGTCTGTTGGTTTAAAGAGTTGCTGCAGTTCATCGTCATGTGTCGAGACAGTGTCTTCCTTCTTAGCTTCTTCTGTGATGGGTATTACCATACAAACTGAAGCGTTCCAATTATCTACAACGGACTGTAGATCAATAGTCCCTAAGGAAATTAAATCAGCGTTGTTCTTCAGAAACTCTTCTTCTTCATCATCTGATAATCCATCTAGCATATGGACGGGTTCAGCAAAATACGGTCTAGCGTGTAGCTCGCAAGGTTGTATAGCATCTAATTTTACCACATATCTACGATTGGCATCTTTGAACACTAGCTCTTGTGCATACCAGTCCTGTATTACCTTCGCATGCTTCAGCCAAGGTCGGCCGAAAAGAAGGTTGTAATCCAAAGTGGATTTCGGTAGATCTAGTATGACAAAGGTCATTTTAAAGGTCGTACCTTGCAAAGTGATGGGTACATTTCGCACAAGTCCTACGGGATGGACTCTTGATTGATCTGCCATTCTGACAAAAAATTGAACTGGCTCAATTTCGGTCCATCCTAACCTTTTGCATAATGTCGCAGTCGCAATGTTAACACCGGAGCCTCCATCAATTAATACTTGCGTAATCTTATGATTCTTATACCATACTGTAATCAAGGGAACTGAATGATCAACCGTAGAATCAGGTTTCGATTGAACTGCTGCTGTCGCCAGAATACAAGAAGGTACCGGACTGAACTGTTGTTGGAACTGTTGTCGAATTCCAGGTACTAATGCCAGTAGTTGGCCCAGAGGTAGAGTGATAGATGCCTTAGATAAGATTTCCCAGGCCTGTTGAGATTGTTTGACAGGCTCTACCAATGTTGAAGTTGATGCTTCTGCTGATGCGGAGATGTCTACGGTTGGTAATGTATCTGCTGCTGATGATGTTCCTGCTGCTGACTCCCTTTGTTGCGTTTCTTCCTTTGTTACCGAGGGCTGGGTTACCAGAATAGGCTCTAGAAAGACTGGTGGTTCTATTGTGGTCCATTGACTAGCTTTGTTGTACATTCTGTGTTGTTCATGTATCCCTGGTTCAAATATTTCTGCTGCCGGTTGTAGTTGTTTACTGGAACGGGTCTGGACTGCAGCAGCCTGTGTCTCCACCGGTGTGATTTTTACCATGTTGGCCATTGGATTTTGACGTTCCTTCTTCCTTTGATCATACTCAGCTGCATCCTTACAAAATCTCCTAATATGTCCAAATTCACCACAAAAATGGCAGCGTGGTGGTGGTAAATTGGGATTTTCCGGTGGTGGTCCGTTCTGCCAGCGGTTATAGTTGTTATTCCTCTGTCCTCGGTAATTTCGATATCCTTGTTGTTGGTTGTTTCTCATTTGTGGAGGCACATAGTGGTTAGCTGGCTGCCCTTGTTCTGGATAATTGCATTGACAGTCGCTGTTCCTTGTACTCTAGCGTTGTATGCGCAGTTTTCGGTGGTGTGTCCGGCAATGTTGCAGATAGCGCAGAATGTCTGATTAAGTGCACAATTAGCACTGGTATGTCTTGAATTTTTGCATATGTTGCAGTATACTTGTCTAGTCATATCTTCTGCAACATTTTTGTTTGCTTTTAACCATTCCAGATCTTCTGTAAATCCACCGACTTTGTTTTCCAGTTGCAGAGTCATTGCAATGACTGCATCGAGGGACATGGCTCCGACACATCTTATGATCATGATCTGCTTAAGTTGTGGAACCAAGCCATTGATGAACCACTGAGTGATAACGTCATCTGGTAAATTAGCATGGGCCGGTGGTAGCTGCCTTAAGTGTGTTCTGAAGAGAGTAGCATACTCTTGTATGGTTTGATTTGGTTTCTGTCTGTTATTCTGCAGATAATCAAAAATTTCGGCTGGGTTCTTTTTTAGCCTGAATCGCTGCAGAAAAGCATCTCGTACTGCTTCATAGGTGCCGAAATGATTAATATCATATTCGGTAAGCCATCTAGCTGCTTCATTAACAAGTGTAGATTGGAAAACAATGGCTTTGTAGGCCTGATCCGGTGGATGGTTGAGAACTGCGTAGCTTATCTCAAAAGTGCGTACGTGAGCATCCGGATCATCTCCCGGAAATCCACCAAACTTCGTGTATGTCACTCCCGTTGGAGGTGGCCTGGGTGGACATAACTGTTGTTGTTGTTGTTGCCCGTTCATCGTGAGCATGTTATACTTTCCTTCTGAGCTTCGGAATCTGTATTGTTGGATGACGCAATTTCACCGGAATGAACCGAAATTATGCCCGAATTCGGCGTTTTTTTGCCATCGCCGATTTCTTTGACTAAAGCGTTTCTAATCGTAGATGAATCTGAATCTTTTTCCAAGAGTGTTAAACTAGATTCCAACTGCGTCTTGGTAGGTTCTGGAATTACTATATTTTCGACAGGCTATGCCGAAATAGTACCAAAATGTACCAGAGGCGTAACAGGTTCCACCGAAATATGACCGAAATCAGTTTTAACGTTCTTAACTTTCTTGATAACTGGGTCAGTCCTAGTTGTACTTCTACCTCCCAAAGTTGGCTTTAGTACTCCAGACTGATGGTTCTTGGGATACGTTTCACCGGATCGAGTAACCGGCATGTATCATCTTTTGTATTAATCGCGTAGTATTACTAACGGGACAGTCTGCAACAATCTGGTTCTGTTGCTACTGCCAATCGAATGATAATCTAATTCTGACAGATGACTGGCAATCTTGATGCCACCTTCCCACAGACGGCGCCAAGTGTTAAAGAAGTGTAAAAAGTGTTACACGTACGATGTGTTACTGACTAACAGGAATCGTTACCGAAGAAACATTAAATGTAAGACAGTGCTTCGCCGTAAATTGTGTTAAACTTTCAGTATCGTCACCAAAACAACGTGGGTTCTTGGGAGTGGTAGGGGTCTGTTAGACAGAGGCCCTGTACTAATTTCCCAAACCTTCGTTACAATCAATCAACAATACTAATGCGCATCTTAGTTCAATCATTAATATCAACTGGGCGATACTTGATTTCTGTGACTTGGGTACCGTCTTTTCAGACTATTCTGCTATTGGCACAGAGCAGTAGTCTGGACTACAATCTTAACAGTAGTAATCAACCGAAGATACTACTTTAACCGACAGATTCGTTCGTCACAACACTTACATCGATCTCAATTAAAAGTTTACGTTTTCCGAAAGTAATAATTTGTCTTCGTCACCGAATGCAATAAGTTCAGTAAAACAAACAGAACATACTCCACAATGTATTAAGTTGTCAAATCCAATCACGCAGTAATATAACTACTCAGACTGACTCAAAGTACTTCAACGACCGAAGAGCATACAACAATACTATGCGGAAACAATACTCAGACACACAATCCGTCACTTAACAGTCATCACAGTGAACTTCAGTGTAAACAGACGATGCAGATAGAACAGAGATCAACATTAACAATACTCAGAACTTCACAATAGTGTAACAATACTCTAACAAATATCAAGGCGGACAATCTGACAATTCCAGGAAAAAACATCTCTCTCGACCATTCTCTTTTCATTACTTTATATAGAATTACAAGATGCGCGTACCAACTTTTCGCGCGTAATTCAAGGAACTCCGTTACATCCGGCATACATTTGTCCTACTCCGGCGGTCGTCTAACATGCTCCAAGCTTCTTCTTCTTCCTTGTGCTGCTTGTGTGCTTTCGTAGATGTCTAACTCCAACAATGACCTCTTTATTAGGAAGTGGCCAGCCTCTTGAACCATCCTTTTGCGAGTGTTCAATGTGGTCAGCATAATATTTTGTGGAAGAGTGATATTTAAAGTTAACTTTGCATAACCAATTAAGTGGCAATGGGAACATAGCATTTCTATTGTAACTATTGGGATTTGGAGCAATAACAACCTACACTAAACACCAGACACTTTACACTTTAGTGACCACAATGAGATTGCCTTGCGAAGATAGCACACATGATACGAGAAGGTGTATGTATAGGAGAGTGGCACTCGACAAGGACCAAGTGGTACAGAAGAAGAGAGAGCCCCATGGAGGTTTTGGCATGCCCAATATGCATTCTGACCTAATGTTCTCATTGTGCATGAATGTTTAAATTAATAGCCATGATGAAGGAAAAGGAAAAAGACACTAGGAAGTGATAGATTTGCTCCTACCAAGAAAAGTAAGTTTGCCTTGATTTTTAAAATTGGTAGTCGATCACAAAAACTTGGGGAAGGAGATGTGCCCCACTTAATAGCCACATAGCAAAAGCATGCATATCGCAACTCAATTTTGATGACACTTCCTAGTCGACAAAAGTAGATCATAGTCAATTGAACACCAAAGATGAGATCAGTTTTTAACCAACAAAGGCCAAGTCCATGCTCACAAAAATTATAATCCATAGGACACCAAGACCAAACTTTTACCAAGACAACTTTGTTTATTTGAAGGATGCAAAGACAAATTCACCAAAGCAACATCAAAGCGCACCAAACTCTAGCTTTAATGAAGTCAAATTTTTATATCTTCAAAGGGATTTGCATAGTAGTGCATACAAAGCCTAATATTTTCATCATTATTGTAAACTATATTAGTGTGACTACATTTGTAAACTCAAATTTGGGGATCGAACACTACCAAAATCCACAAAAATCAATATTTTGGTTATATCCATGCGACAACATCATGTAGAAGCAACCATTTAGTGGTAATGATGGAGAGTAACATGATGAATGTCTTATGGGCTGCATCACTGGACTCCACTATACCAAATTCGTAGGTCATTACAACAATGACTTGTATGCACATGTACATATTTTTGAAAACCATTATAGCCTTTTGGATGGAAACAAAGACCCTATACATAAATGTAGAGTCTTCTAAGAAACTTTTGTCCAATAATGAGTAAAATGGCTAAAGTTTGATTACAAATATCTTAGGGATCGTGAACCCTTGAAAAAAGAATTTTTAAATTGGTTCATTTGCACAAGTCTACATCACAATCGTTTGTTATCTTGTAGGAACTATGATAGAAACCACAACAAACTTTGCAAATATATGCTACAAAATTCATAGGTACTTACTAGATAATTCCCTATTGATAGCAGGCTAACCAAATATTTGGACCCTATAGGAGAGGAAATTAGATAATGTACACTTGGATTCTATAGAGCCTCTTTGAAAGTTTGCTAGACTTGGTGTAGAAACTCAAGGCACACAACCACCTTATGCTCCTTGACCAAGATCTATTGTGTGATTTGTAATACCATGGATCACTTTACCACTGATCGTGTTCATAATGGACATGTCCAAAATCAATTTACTACCACTCATCAAGAAGGTATAAGATTTTATGGCACAAAATATCACAATTATCCAATCTAAAAACCAACAGGTGGGCCAACAAACCAAGTTGCAAAATCTTCAGATTAATAACCCCCAATTATCAACTAAATTGCTAACTTCCACCTTTGAACTATCATCCACAAAATCAATATTGATTGAAAATACCTCTACCACAATATTTGCTACCAATACATGAGCAACAATGTCTAGAAGTCAATGACAATGCTCATTATCAACACCCATCATATGAAGAACAACTTCAAAATTGGTGGTCATCTTAGGAGTTGGGAAATTGATAGTAGCAATGTAAAGTTCCATGGCCTAAATTCAATTAAGATAATCAATTTTATAGAAACAATGGTAATCTAGAATTCATGAATGGATATGAACAACAAAATTTCAATCCTCATATCATCGCCCACCACAATCTAACTAAGTTTTAGAAGAATCCCATATTATGGAAAATTGTGAGCATGTTGGAGTTAGACGTCTCCGGAAGCACGCGAATAACACAAGGAAGAAGAAGAAGCTTGGAGCACAACACATAATGCTGAATGTATTACCACTAGAATGTACAAAGATAAGTAGCCCATTAGAGCAATAGGCGTATAAACAAGCCAGGGGAAAAAACATCCTAAAGAGGGAAAAAAGTGCCACGGTGGTCCTAGAGTGTTCACACACATGACTACCTAAATATATCAACAAATCCCCCCTGGGAGTGATGCGATGAACAAGGAGCTGGAACTCATGTCTAAGGAAGTGCCAAGCTATGTGGAAATCACTCCACAAAAGGAAGTAAGCCTAAAGCTTTGCGGAAAGCTTCAAACTTCTCACTAGGCAGAGCCTTTGTGAAAAGGTCTGCAATGTTCTCCTGCGTGGGCACATATGCCAAGCTGATCTCCCGAGCAAGGAACCTCTCCTTGACATAATGATAATGCACCTCAATGTGCTTAGTGCGAGCATGGAACACATGGTACCTGACAACTGCCAATGCACTCTGACTGTCAATGAAGATGGTGGTGTCAGAAGACTGACCAACACCCAAATCAGCCATAAGGCCTCTGAGCCTCACATACTCAACAATCGCTCTGAAAGCTACCCTATACTCAGCCTCAAAACTAGAAGCGGCCATAGTAGGTTGCTTCTTGCTTGGACAAGATATGCATGAGCTACCAAGCATGAAGCAAAAACCACTAGTGGACACACGAGTGTCATAACAACTAGCCCAATCAGAGTTAGAAAACGCATGCAAATCTGGCGGTAGTGATCCCCCCTTGGGATAAAACAACCCAAGTTGTCGGGTACCACTCAAGTAATTGAATATCTGGCTAAGTAATGCATAAGTAAATCAAGCATCCAATAGCCTGCTAATTGAGAGCAGCATCAAATGCATCACTAGCATCATGCAGACTCAATCATAAACATGTCTCAATAGGAGTGGCAATAGATTTACAGTCTTCAAGGCCAAAATGATGCAATAATGTGTCGATATATTTTTTTTGACACAAAGCCATTCCACCATCAACGTGCATAAACTGAATGCCCAAATAATGATGCAAATGCCCCAAATCAGACATCTCAAATGAGGCATGCAAATCAGCCTTAAAATCAGCAATATGCATGTCATGAGGTCCAATGAGCAGCATGTCATCAACATACACCACAATGATCAGAAGCACATCATTAGCACACTTAACATATAAGGTGCTTTTAGTTGGATTGTTCTCAAAACCATGTGCAATGAGATAGGCATGTATCTTTTGATACCAAGCATGTGGTGCTTGCTTTAAACCATATAATGCCTTCTTTAACCTGCACACCTGATTTTCATGCCCTTTCTGCACAAAGCCACGGGGCTGAAAAACATACACTTCTTCATGCAAGTCACCATTCAGAAATGTTGTTTTAATGTCCAACTGATGTACATTCCAAGCATGATAAGTTGCAAGTGCACATATGCTCCAAACAGTAGTCATATGACATGTAGGTGCAAAGGTCTCATCAAAGTCAATGCCTCTTTCCTGCGCATAACCCTTTGCAACAAGCCTAGCCTTATACCTGTCAACTATTCCATTAGGTATAAGCTTCAACTTGTATACCCACTTAGTGCCAGTGGCCTTCTTGCAAGGAGGCAAGTCACATAAAGACCAGGTACCATTTTTCATGATAGCATCATATTTAGATTGCATAGCAGCCATCCAAATTTCTGAATTTTGTGCTTCATCAAACGAAACAAGCTCATTCTCATCATAGAGACTAGATGCAGCCATAGCATAGCAATCTAATGCAAAACAGGCGTTATGAGAGCCTAAACAAGTACAATATGATAGAGGTGCATCTAATTTGCTGTCCCGCAAAGTCTGCACCAACCATGTTAGCATAGTTTTTGCCTGCTCAATATCAACTCTCTCATCAACAAGCGCATCATGTAAATCTACATAAGAAATGGAATGATTTGCATCATCACATGAAACCTACAAAGGCTAAGAAGTTGCCTCATTAGGACTAGCACTAGAGTGTCCACCTGTAAAAAGAGGCAGCAAAGTATCGTACATGTCTTTGGAGCTAACACATGTCTCCTTAGTACATGAAAGCAATGGCTCAATAGCATCTTCCACAAAAACAACATCACGGCTAACCAGAATGCATTTAGTGTGTGGATGATACAGATGATAACCTTTACTTTCAGAAGTGTACCAAAAAAAAATACATTTTACTGCTTTAACATCCAATTTTATGCGACGTTGTTCATGCACTAATGCATATGCCAGTCAACCAAAAACATGCAGATGAGCAATAGATGGCTTTCGATCATGTCAAGCCTCATATGGAGTGATAGACTACAACGCTTTAGTGGGACACCTGTTAAGTACATATGTTGCATACATAACAACCTCAAGCCAGAGATTATGTGGTAAAGCCTGGCTCTTGACCATACACCTTGCCATCTCCATGAGTGACATGTTCTTCCGTTCAGCAACTCCATTCTGTTGGGGTGTATACGGCATTGTACAATGGTGTTTTATCCCACGTTCAACCAAAAATGCATTAAAGTCAGAAGACATATATCCCCCCCCTCGATCACAATGGAGGGCACCCATTTTACATGCTGATGTATTTTCAGCCAGAACCAAAAACTGTTTGAAGAACATAAACACTTCGAACTTTGCTTCCAATGGATATACCCATGCATGCCTGGAAAAGTCATCAATGAAAGTCACGAAGTAGAGATAATTTCCAAAAGAGGGTGTCTGCATAGGACCACAGACATCACTATGTACAAGCTGCAATTTCTGAGTAGCCCGAACTGAACCATCTTTTGGAAAGGAAGAATGCTGCATTTTGCCCAAAATACAGCCTTTACATACATGTTTACCAGGTGCCTCAAGTTTGGGCAAAGAGGACACCATTTCAGATTTCTATAGGCATAGCAAACTAGCAAAATTTAGATGACCAAAGCATGCATGCCAAAGCTTTGCATCTGACATAGCGTGATAATCATGTACTGCACATGCCAAATCATTTACAGATCTTTCATAGTCTATGAGCTTATATAGCCCACAACATAAAATGCCAGAAGCAATAATGATATCACCATTTGACAAATCATGAACTGTACATTTGTCATCAACAAATTTCACAACCAAGCCAATCTTGGCTAATGCAAAAATTGATAATAGATTTTTCTTGATCCCTGGCACAAACAAAGCATCTTATCTGACAAAGTGAAAGAACTACCATCAACAGTAGTCAAAATGATCTTACAACTCCCATAACAAGATAGGAGGAGTTGTTGGTGCATGTAGTAGTATTTCCTGTAGGGGCAAGCTCGAGTGAAGAGAAGAAACTGCACTGCGAGGTAATATGTTTGGTCACCCCACTATCAAAGTACCAAACATTTGAGTCTATTGCAGACATGCATTGCTCATGAGGGTCAAAGCGGTAAACAGTAGTAAACACCCATTCTTCTTCCTGCACAAGATTAGCAGACTCTGTTTTCGATGTAGAGGCCTCTGCAACAACCATTCTAGCCTCCTTTTTCTTTTCCTCTTTTGTAGCTAGTTTTGGATAGTTCTTTATGATATGATCATTCCCTTTACAATATTTGCAAAACAATTTCTACTTTTCTGATTTCTTCTCATCTTTATCTTCCTTCTTAGAATGTGGAGCATTTGCAGATTTTTGCTTACTAGTAGAAGAGCTCCATTTTCCTTTGCCCTTCTGAATAGCCAAGAAAGCTTGATCTGCAACACGCGTAATAGACCTGTTTTGCCTAGATTGATCTTCCTGCAACAGAACAAAAACTAACTCCTCAAATGACAAGGCATTTGGATTGCCTTTCATCATCAACCAAAGAGTAGAAGCAAAACTTTGATATCAATCAGGAAGACCATTCAGAACGGTCTGCACAAGTGAGCTATCTCATATAAACTCATCAGCAAAAATGAACTGTTCTTTCAAATTCTTGATGTTTGTCAGAAAACTATCCATAGAATCACCTTCATTCATGTGCTCACTCTCCATGTGTTTTCAGAGGTAAGCAACACGAGCATCATTCGTAGCCTGGTACAATGTGGTAAGTGTATCCCAAGCATCCTTAGCTATTCTACAAGAGCGAATGTGAGGAATAATGGCATGTTTGATAGACAAAGCTATCAATGCATGTGCTTGGGCATCTATGCCATCCCAATGAATTTGCTTTGTAGTAGGTGCAACAAAAACCACAATAGGAATAGGAATATGCAGAATATCATCATCTTCGATACCTTCTGCATCAGCTTTACTACCTGCACTTGTAACAATTGCAGGTGTGATAGGACATTTTTCAACACTCTGCACAATGTTCCACTATCCTTTTGCAACCAATACATGTCGCATCATATAAGCCCATAACGGGTAGTTGATACCATCCATCTTATCCTCAACAACCAACATATGGAATACATCACTGCTTTCAGCCATGGCTGGTGTCTAAAATACCTTGTTGCAGAAAATTGACTTTATCTCAAAACGTTGAATAGAATTGCCCAGACAAATTCTACTAAACGTGTAGTAGACTTCGAGACGCTTATACGGGCGAACCAAAACTAGTATATACTTTTGGCACAAAAAGATGAAATAGCCTGCACAAGCGCAATGATAGTGTGTTCGGAGGCCGAAACGAGCTCAAATCACGATTTCGGCACCATAAAGCAAAGCAATTTTGATCTTGGAAACACCCTAAGTATGCTCACCAAAATTCGTGTGATTCTAAGACTGCAATCGGAGAGGTGTCAATGATGCCCTAGATGAAGCGACGACCTGCTATGATACCAATTGTTGGGGTTAGACGTCTACGGAAGCACGCGAACAACACAAGGAAGAAGAAGACGCTTGGAGCACAACACACAATACTGAATGTATTACCACTAGAATGTACAAAGATAAGTAGCCCTTAGGGGCAATAGGCGTATATACAAGCCAGGGGAAAAAACCTCCTACAGAGGGAAAAAAGTGCCCCTAGGGTCCTAGAGTGTTCACACACATCACTACCTAAATATATCAATAGAGCATGCCAAGGAATTTGACCAAACGAGAAGGCAAAAAAAATCTCCTAGTTCAAGATAGTAATATTAGCTTAATTTGGAACCAAAAAATTTAGTAGTCTAGACGGAGTCAAAGAGAATTGTTCCAAATGTGCATACACAATTGAATCCCACAATGGAAGAACAAGAAGGCCTCTCAATGGTTACAAGAGGATCCATCACACTTCATCACACTAAATTTACCACAATATGAAGCTTTTACTTCTAGGATAACTAAGGAAAATCTAGAAGAAATCAACCTCTTCAAATGCATTTTGATTTCTTCCTCAATGTCTACTCCCAGGTCATATGAACCCCCACAAGAGATTGTAGTCAGTGGTCAGGCACTGATAGAACAATCAACACACCCACAAACTTTGATGAAGGCTCCCATCCAAGTTCCCTTAGGCAAACTACTATATTTGTGACATGTGTTTAGCGGAAATATGCTAAAGCATTTAAAAGTACAGAACAATGATACACTATCTGCTCCTTTGTACAATGTGAAAACCACCAAAATTGGGTTTTTGGACCATGACGTACCTTTGATCACAATTTGGTTTTAGATCATTCAATTGATAGGGTATGCTTTTACTCTAAAAATTTTGTAATCAATTGGGATTGAAGGATAAGAAACCAACCCCTTCGTTGTAAGAATGGTAGACTATTCTTGAATCCAATCAATGGGGATAATCAAAAGTGTCAATTATGCTAGGAGATACTTTTTGAAATTACCTTTGTAGCACTAGACCTTGGTGGACTAGAAGAAAATTAGATCCATTAATTGATCGTTCTTGGCTTAAACAAGAAAAGGTGATGCAAGGTTGTTCTAGGAATCACATAATCTTCAATCATGGGCCATATATGTAGTAACTTTGGAGAAAGCTAGTAAGTATAACCACTTTCAAAATTGTGCACTAGCTAAATCAACACATCTAGATGGTCTAATGGATGACGAAGAGAAAGCTTTTTTACAAGCTAGTAAGGATTTGTTTTCAATGGAGGTTACTAAGGGTTAGTTGTTTGATACTTACGGCCTAATATGGTCCTAACTTTGGTGAACACCATTGATTTACTCACCAAAAAATATATGTTTATGGCTCATAATAGATTGGAATAGGAACTTGGAGCCACAATAATAGTGTGTGAAAACTAGCTTGAAACACGTAATTTGGGAACTAGTAAAGATTTGTGCAAGGTTATTAGAAACTTTAGGGACTAAATTGATTAATTTGTTGATAGAATTCAAGGATGTATTTCCTAGGGACTATGATGATACATAGGGTTTGGACTCTTGATTCTATGAACATAGAATACTATTGAAACGAGATGATACTCTTATTCTTCAATGGCATTACTGCATGAATTTTAACTATGATAAACTAGGAAAAAAAAAGAAATAAATAAATTGCATAAAGTAGGATTCATTATTCCTATCGAGAATCGTAAGTCATTATTGCCCATTGTCATGGTGCCAAAGAAGAATAAAAAGTTGTGCACTTGTGTGTATTATTGAGAATTAAATGCAAAAAACCATCACTCATCCTTTTTCTTTGTCAATTTTGAGTAGTATGCTAGATGGTGGTTGGTAGGGAGAGATATATGCATTCATGGATGGTTTTAGTGGTTATAATAGGTGTGCATGGCAGAGCCAAATGCAGCAAAGATAACTTTTCTCACAACTTGGGGAACTTACTCTTGTAAGGTGATGTGGTTTAGACTTCAAAAATGCACCTAACATGTTCCAAAGATATATGCATGATATTTTTTTCTCCATATCTTATAGATTTTCTAAAGGGTGTTTTTGGATGATTTATTATATCCAACTTTACACAAGAACACCTAGACCATCTATAGTGTAACAATAAATTCCTATTAATCAAATCAACTAACTATGAAGAGCACATAATTAACTAGCCTATACCACCAAAGAGAAGAGATAGCACATCTACACCCATATATATACCTCTAGTCCAAGGGGGTGCCTGCCCTTGGGTTTTTCCAAGTGTCTAGCCAACTATGTCTCATGTGGAGACTTTCCCAAAGGTCATCACATGTGTTAAATTTCCCACAATCTATCACATGCCTTCTAAATCAAATGAAGATTCTTCTCTCACGTACACACAAGGTGGATCCTAGAGAAGCTTCTCCCAAGACTAAGCTATCCACACCTTGGGATAAATCAAGGCTAAGGTTTACAACCATTCAATTGGGAGATCATTTGAATAAATATCCCAAATGTTAAAGCTAAGTGTTCAACCCAAAGATTCAAGCATGTGCCAAGGGTAAATCAAGGGCTAAACCAAGGCTAATATATCTCATATTTTAACCTTTAGAATCCATATATTTAGCCTCCCATACACATGAATTATAAATCAACCCCCCCTTCAAGCATTTTTGTCCTAAAAAATAAGTAGAAGTACCATATGTGGAATATTCTCATGTGTGCCATGATCTATACTTTGAGCATGGTCTTCTCTCTTTAGATCCATCTCTCATAATTAGATAAGGGCTACCACCTTCGTCAATTTCAAAGGAGAGGAATCATAATCCATGCCCAAATCGCTTTCCCTCAATCCAATTGCACATACATGCATGCCTTGTACCTATGGATGTTGGAGGTCAAGGTTTGCAAAAGCACATGAAAAGCACAACTTGGAAGAAGAAGAATCTTGGAGCACAACACATAATAGAATGTATTACCAAGTGAATGTACAACGATGAGTGACCCATTAGGGTTATATGCATATATACAAGTAGGGGGGGAAAAATGCCATGATGTTCCTAAGTGTGTTCACGCTCATCACCATTGAATTATATCAACAAATACCCCCTAGGAGTAATGCAGTGAACAAGGAGTTGGCACTCATGTATAAGCAAGTGCCAAGCTATGTGGAAAGAGATCAAACTAAAAAAGGATGTAAGCCCAAAGCTTTGCGAAAAGCTTAAAAACTCTCCCTAGACAAAGCCTTTGTGAAAAGGTATGCAACATTATCATGTGTGGTCACATAAGCCAAACTTATCTCTCCAACAGAGAACCTCTCCCTCATATAATGATAGTGCACCTCAATGTGCTTTTTGTGAGCATGGAACAAAGGTCTCCTCACAATTGCCAATGCACTTTGACTATCAGTAAAGATGATGGTGGCAAAAAATTGACCAACACCCAAATCAGCCAAAATGCATCTCAACCACACACACTCAATAACCATTGTGAAATCTACACTATACTCAGCCTTACAACTAGAAGTGACCACACTAGGTTGCTTGTTAGTCAACCAAGATATGCATGAACTACCAATCATAAAGCAAAAACCATTGCTAGACACACAAGTGTCATAGCAACCAGCCTAGTTTGAGTCAAAAAATCATGTAAATCTAGTGGTAATGATCCCCCCTTGGGATAAAAAATCCAAGTAATTGGGTACCACTCAAGTAGAGAAAGATGTGCTTAACCACTTACTAATGCTTGACACCTAGGCAATGCATAAACCTGATCATATGAGAGACAACAAACTGAATATCAAGTTGAGTTATGCATAAGTAAATCAAGCATCTAACAACTTGCTGATAGAGAACAACATCAAATGCATCTCCAACATCATAAAGGCCAATCGTAAATGTGTTTCTATGGGAGTAGGAATATATTTGTGATCTTCAAGGCCAAAACGTTGCAATAATGTATCAAATTATTTTGTTTGACACAAATCTATTCCTCCATCAACTTGCATATACTAAATTCCCAAATAATGATGCAAATGTCCCAAATTTGACATCTCAAAAGAGACATGCAAATCAGCATGTAAAAAAACTCTTCTCATACCAAGCATGTGGTGCTTGCTTCAAACCATATAATGCATTTTCAACATGCACACTTTGTTTTCATGCCCTTTCTTCACAAAACCGCAAGGCTAAAATACATACACTTCTTCATGTAAATCACCATTCAAAAATGCAATTAACAGATTTTTCTTAATCCTTGGCACATATAAAGCATCTGAAAATGTGAAAGAACTACCATCAACAGTAGTCAGAGTGATCTTACCAACTCCCATTACAGGATAAGAGTTGTTAACACATGTATCAGTAGTAGGGGCATGCTCAAGTGAACGGAAGGAACTACATTGCAAGGTAATATGTTTGGTTGCCCCACTATCAAAGTACCAAACATCTAAGTTTACTACACACGTACACTACTCATGAGCACATGGGTCATATCTACAAATAATAATAAATTCCCATTCTCCATTCTCAACAACATTAATAGACTTTCTTTTAGGTGTAGAGGCCTTTGCAACAACCATTCGAGTCTATTTCTTATTTTCCTCTTTTGTGGTCAATTTAGGACAACTCTTTATGACATGATCATTTGACTTATATTACTCGCAAAATTGTTTTTTCTTTTCTATTTTCTTTTCATATTTTTCTTCCTTCTTTGGCTATGCAACATTAGCAGATTTCTGCTTACTAGTAGATGAGCTCCATTTACCTTTGCCCTTCTGACTAGTCAAGAAAGCTTGATCTGTAACATGCATAATTGACCTATTTTTCCTAGAGTGACCTTCCTACAACAAAAGAGAGAATAACTCCTCAAATATTAAGGCATTTTGATTTCCTTTCATAATCAATCAAAGAGTAGAAGAAAAACTTTGATACGAATATGGAAGACCATTAAGAACAGCCTACATAAGTGAACTATTTGGCAAGAATTCATCAATTGAAATCAATTGGTCCTTCAAATATTTGATCTTTGTTGAAAACTCTCCATAAAATACTAGGAGACACCCAAATGTCAAGGTCCCTTTAGTGATGCACGTGAAAAACTTACCCAACCTCGCCTAGCTAGCTTTTTTTGGGTAACTAATTATATGTACTAGAGTCAGTCATTCACTATGCAGGTAAACATGTCAATACTTGTAGTTTTATGAGATTTTGACATTAGTCATAACTCATTTTGTAGAGGAGACTCGGGCAAAATTTTTCTAGATTTTTTAGTTTTTTAAATTATACAAAGGTGGATTTACTCCTTGATACACTTATTGGTGTGAGCACATTTATTCTCACATAATCCTTTTGGTTGTTCATCACTATTCATTAATTTGTTTTTCATGGAATACTATCATTCTATTCAATTCTCTACTATCATGGAATCAGAGGTCTTAGACACATCTAGTGGATCAGGGTCTAGTGCCAGTGCTCCAAGGAGGATCTATGACTTACATGGTAAAAACCATTTTGAGATATAAAAATTTGATGGCACAAACTTTTCTCTATGGAAGAATCAGATTAAAGATGTGCTGATTCAGAGGAGGCAATGGAAGCCAGTAAATGGAATCTCAAAGAAGCCTGCTGACATGGATGAAGATGATTGGGATGAGTTAGATGAAATGGCTAGGTCTACCATTTGATTGCACCTGGCAGATAATGTTTGCTTTATAGTATTAGATTGTGAAAGTGTAGAGGAACTTTGGAAGAAGTTATGCATTACATATGAAAAAAAAGACGGCATCAAATAAAGTGTATTTGATGAGACCTTTGCATGAAGGACACAGATAGTGTTGCTACTCATCTAAATGAGTTTGATGCTATATTCTACCATTTACATGCTTAGAAAATGAATATGGATTATGAAATGAAAGAAATCTTTTTGTTATGCACCTTTCCATCATCATGGTATACATTTTGCATAGCTATTAGCAATAGTGCACCTAGTGGTAAACTAGTCTATGATGACATATGTGGAGCACTCTTGAGTGAGGAGATTCAGAGAAAATCTATGGTTGGGACTCAGAGTGGAGATGCATATAATGTTCATGATTCTTACCAAGGAAAGAATCAACAACATGGTAGGAGCAAGAACAAGGAAAAGAATGGTCAATGGAATAAGAGTAGAAGTAAATCAAGGAAGAGGGATATCAAATGCCATTATTCTCATAAGAAAGGACACATGAAGAAAGACTGTCATGCATTAAAGAATGCTAAAGGTAAAGGACAGAATGTTTATGGGCATGTTAAACAACTACCTGCACCATCTACTTTGACTGTTAAGATTGAAAAAATTAATGCTATTTCTGATGATGATGATGTGTTGACACTTGATAGGACTATGCCAATTGAGGCTCTTATGGAGAATTTTCTTTCCTACACGTGGTTGGTAGATTCTGCTACTTCTTTCCATGTGATGCCACACAGAGAATAGTTCTCTAATTATGCAACAAAGTCTCTTGGTACTGTGAGACTTGGTGACTCTTGGCAGTGTGACATTGTGGGGATTGGAGATGTGGTTGTGTAGTTCATTGATGGTTCAAAATTTACTATGCATAATGTATGCCATGTACCTCAATTATCATGTAGTTTGATGTGAGTTGTTCAACTCGATGACCTCGGTTACAAGGTGGTCTTCTATGCTTAGTCCTTTTTCATATCAAAGGGCAATATGGTTATTGCAAAAGGAAGTAAAGTTGGCTCACTTTATCCTTTATTTGTATCACAGAAAGAACACTAGTTAACTGTTACTGAACAACCTATGGCTTGTATTTGGCATGGTCATTTGGGCCATATATCACATAGTGGAATGGAAAATCTTTCTTGTTCTAGCTACTTGTGTTATCTTTCTTTGATTTTTCATTTTGTGAGCATTTTCAATATGGAAAGCAAACTAGGAATGTGCACAAGATGTACATTGACTCTTCAATTCAGCCTTTAGATCTCATTCAAGATGTGTGTGGTCCTATGCCCACAAGGTCATTAGGTAGTTCTCTTTATTTTGTCACTTTCATAGATGATGCTACTAGAAAAGCCTAGTTATATCCTATCAAAGCAAAGGATGAGTTATTCCCTACTTTCGGAAAATGGGTTGCTTCAATTGAGACTAAAAAAGGAACTAAGCTTAAGGCTTTAGATTCAAATAATGGGGTTGAGTATACCTCACATGAATTCAACCTTTTTTGTCAGTCTAGAGGGATTCATAGAGAGTTTATAGCTCCTTAAACCTTAGTACATAATGGTGTAGCTAAAAGGATGAATAGAACCAATTAGGATAGAGTAGTTTCTATGCTGCATCATGCAAACCTTTCAAAAGACTTTTGGGCAGAAGCACCATGTAAATGGGTATATAAGCTGAAATTCACATAAGATAGTGCTTCTTCAAAGTATAAAGCACGACTTGTTGCAAAGGGATTTAAGCAACAACATGGCATTGATTTCAAGGAAATCTTCTCTCGAGTGGTCAAGATGACTACCTTACGCATGTTGCTTGGATTAGTTGCAATGGAGGACTTAGAGCTAGTCCAAATGGATGTGGAAACTGCTTTCTTGCATGGAGATCTTATAGATGAGATCTATATGGAACAACTAGAGTGTTATGTAGTTCCTTACAAAGAAATTCTAGTTTGTAAGCTCAAGAAGAGCTTATATGGACTTTAACAATACCCTAGACTGTTACCAAAAGTTTGATGATTTTATGAAGTCTCAAGGCTATTCTCAAAGCAATGAGGATCATTGTCTCTACACAAAGAGATGCTCAGATGGCAGCTTGATATGCTTGATACTTTAGGTCAATGATATGTTGATTGCTAGGAAGTCCTCTTATGACTTGTCAATTCTCAAAAAGAAGTTGAGTTAGACATTTGATATGAAGGATTTGGGGATGCCAAACATATTCTTAGCATGTGCATTACTTGTGATAGGCATAAAAGATGCATATACTTGTCTCAAAGTGAGTACATATCCAAAGTACTTCACATGCTCAATATGTAGGGTGGAAAGGCATTGAGTACACCTCTACCCACATATGTGAAATTGAGCAAGGATGATTGCCCCAAATTAGACGAGGAGAAGGAATTCATGAACAAAATTCCTTATTAGTTTGTTGTTGATAGTCTCATGTATGCTATGGTAGCTATGAAACTAGACATTGCATTTGCAGTGGGAGTTGTGAGCAGATATATGTCTAATCTTGACAAGCAACATTAGAAAGAGGTCAAGATGATTTTGAGTTATTTGAGTGGCACCAAGGACAAGTGTCTATGCTTAGGTAGAGGGAAAGCATTCATTATTGGTTACATAGATTCTGACTATGCTGGCTGTAAAGACAATCATAAGTCTACATCAGGGTACATTTTTCATTTTGCTAGAGGTGCTATCTCTTGGAGAACTCATCTTCCAGAATGTACAGTTGTTTCTACCATAGAAGCAGAGTATGTTGCAGCAAGTGAGGCATGTAAGAAAGCATTGTGGCTTTCTCATCTTGCTTGTGATATGGGTCTACCTCAGCATGTACCTTGTTTGCTCAGTGATAGTCAAGTTGCCATTGCTTTGACTACGAATCTGGTCTATCATGCAAATTCCAAGCACATTGAGGTGAGGTATCACTTCATTAGAGATTGTTTAGCCACTAAGCACATTATTTGTGAGAAGATTCATACTCGAGATAATGGTACAAACACTTTGACTAAAGCTCTACCATAGGATAGCCTTCGACATTGTTGTCACTTGATGGGGGTTAGTTAATTCATGATCTTATAGAGCCACTTGTATACTATGTAACATGCCCATGAGGTGGGAGGTATAGTTTTCATACTTAAACTTAAGTATTCTTTATCATTCTTCATTTTTTCCCATAGTTACTTTGGCTAGATTGGCCTTTAGTGGGAGAGTGTTACCATTAGTGTCCATGTGAAAGGTCAAATGGCCACCAAACACTTTTGTATTGTTCTTTAATCATACATATAGTGGTCTGGTCAGCCACATACTATAATTTCAACCATATTTGTAACACCTAAAAAGTATGTGTTCGTGCTCTCTGTGTACTGTGTATTTTTGCATATTCTGTAGCCTCTGTGTGGAGTACCGTGTGCGGCACTTGGAGCTTGGATTTCTACTCTGTGGACATCATCGTGGAGCTCTCGAGAAGGAGAGTGCATTGTGGTGCATCACGATCGAAATACTTCAGGGTTAAAACCAAAGGTTCAACCTAAAGATTCAAGTATGTGCCAAGGGTGAATCAAGGGCTAAAGCATGGCTAATATACATCATATTCTAACCTTCAGAATCCATTTATTTAGCCCCCCCGTAACCGTGGATTATCCAACACCATCTTTGGCTTTTCTTTGAATGTTGCAAATCAATACACCTCTATTTGAATCTTACCGAATCAGTTTTTGTTGTTTGATGTGGTAAATTTATTTATCATATTATTTATCAACAAGGTATTGTAATCAACCCTAACAAAGTAAAAGTGATCCAAGATCCTCATGCTCCTCAATCTCCAAAAGAAGCAAAAAAAAAGGATAGATAAGATGGCATTGTAGAAAACTTTGACATCTAGTGCATACGAGAATCCCATTAAACAAGAAAACTCATGTTTTGTCCAACCAATTCTGATGGACTCACAATTGTTAAGTAGTCTTCAAACAACTCAAAGTCTTGCTAACACTAACCACAATGCTCCATGTATTTGTGGAAGCTTTTGAATTGTGGAAGCTTTTGTGGGATGATTCATTCCATGTATTTGTGGAAGCTTTTGAATTGGTGATTGTTATTGAACTCATGAGGTTATCAACACTTAGTGGTTTAGGCCTACCTATTATGGAAGCAAGCGTTTGTTAACAATCAAAAGAAATTACACTGTTGCTCAATGAGAATCTTTGGGATTAATATATTTGGTAAAAAATTTGTCACTACTTATTAGTGAATAAAATTTGTGTTTCATGTAGATGACTCTCATTAGGTGACATAAATATTTAGGACGTGAAAATAAATTTTTTGTTCTAGATTAATGATTAGATCGACATTACTTTATTTTATTAGGTAGCAAACATTAGTAGGGTTGAAGTGCAACATAGGTGTAGCCTCTCTCATGCCATAGTAGACTTTTTATCAAGACTAGACTCAAGGACTCATGAAGGAATTGAAGATATTTTTCTAGATGTAGATTTTTGTTGTGTTTAACCTATTGAACCCGATCAATTGGATGCAAGATCTTGTTATCAAACTTGTGGATAATGGAATTACACCATCTTGTATGTCAAGAGAAGCTAGGTAGAAGTTGACAATTTGAAGAAGATTATTCAAATTAATACTTGGTCAATTATAGTATAAGGGTGTCATTGGGGCATGGCTCAAGTGTGTGTAGTTGCACGAAATATAAATTGTGATTTTCCAATCCCATAGTGAACTCACAGGAGGTATTTGAGGGTAGAGTTGATGGTAAATAAAATTTTGCAATCAGGTTTATGGTAGTTTATGTTGCATAAAGATATTCCCCAACATGTAGCTAGTTCTTGTATTTGCCAAAGAATAGATTAACCCTTAATCCAACATCGATTCCATCAAAAATCGATATTACCATTGAAATATTTTCAAAAATGGGCATGAGAATGGCCATTAACAATCGATATTACCATTGAAATATTCTAAAAAATGGCCACTAGTACATGTAATAAGTATATATTAACATGTATAGATTATGCGATCAGATAGGCCAAAGCCTTGGTAATAAAATAGGCAAATGCACTAATAGTGGCAAGAGTGTTACTGAAGGAGCTTTTCCCTAGATTTGGACTAGCACTAGAACTCATTTTAGATAGAGGAACTCATTTTTTGAATCAACTCATCAAAGCCATTATTGAACATTTTGCAATTTGGCATAAGTTCAGTTTTCCTTATCATCCATGGGCTAATGGATTGGTCAAAATTATCGACAATGTTTTGCTACAAACTTTGCATAATTTAGCATTAGAATATCTGATGGATTGTGACCAATGCTTATTGTAGCACTATAGGCTTACCAAACTATGTATAAAGTTGTTGTGCTCACATCTATGAGGATGGTGTAAGAAGGTATGTTGTCCAACTTAGGAATCCAGATCGGCAAGTTGGACTAGAACACCTAGTGGTCAAGTTTGAAGAAGGCTCATACATTGGTAAAGAGGGAACTATGTATGTAGTCACAAACCTGCCAGATAGAACTGATGAATTTGGAATTGTGATTCTAGAAACTGAGCTTGAAGACCTAGAACAAGGACACATAGGAGGAGAGCCTAGGACCCCTAGAGGCAAATCAATCTTAACCAGATTCATTACCCCAAAATGGATCCCCCAAGATAATAAGAGCATAGAGTTATCCTTGAACAAAGAAATAGACAGGGCATTCTGGAGATATAAACCCAACTAGCCTAACAAAGTTGGGATGCTCACCATATATGAATTTAAAGATCTTGATACACAAGGAAAGGTGGTCTACTTAGACAACACCTCAAAGAGAGTGTTTGTAGAATCGGAGCATGGTAGTCACACCTACACTTGGAAGGGTGAGTTTGTCTTTCCCCAACCAAGATCAAATGTCTCTTTTGGACACCAAGTATCTAGAACATCCCAAGCTCACAAAATTCATAAGGATAAGAGTAGAGACAAATTGGAAGTAAGTTTTGCACTTGGAAGAGAAAGAACTAGAGCAGAAGCGGGTACAATGAATAATGACATAGAGGCCCAAGGCTTCAAAGAGGCATGGATGAGTTTCCCCTACCAAGGCCCAGAGAACATCCTAGGATCTTGAGGCCTACAAAGTTGGTTAAGTCCATGAAGAACTACTTCAATGGCACGCGAGACGCATACAACCACGTAGTAGAGTTTAGGAAAGTTTTGAGAGCTGAACAAGTTGAAGAATTTTTCACTCAGTACAATGCTTTTGGGTTAACTCTCAAGAACACTCCCTCGACTTGGTTTCAACCACTTCACCAGAGGTAATTCAAAAACATTGAACAACTATCCGAAACCTTCATCACTGATTTTTTTAAGAGTGGCATCAAGCACAACATCTCATATCTGATACATAGTTTCAAACAAACACCTTAAGAAATTGTTTGACTTGCAGGAAGATGGTTTAGAAAATACTTAGAGAGATGCTTTGTTCCAAAGTTACCCACACCAGCCAAACAAGTGGCTTTATTCCTAGATGGTTTGTTAAGTACCAAATTAAGATCTTATGTGTACTTAAAGGAACCTAGATCCATAGAATAGTGTGTACGCATGTGCATAGACATTAAGGATAATCTGGGTGATGAATTAGAGCTTTCATAAATCTATAAAGATTCATATTTCTCTACTAGCCTCACCTCCAAACCATCTACATCTATTGAGGAACTTGTAGAGAAGGTAGCTCTAAAGTTAGGTGTCTCTATCAAGCAGATGCCTAGATTTGTCTCAGTGAAGTGATGCTACAATTGTGGAGGAGACCACATGGCTAATGTTTGCCCAATCATGGCTCAACCCCAAACAAACCCTAATAGCAAATACTACACAATAGAAAGGAGATATACTGACCACACCACACAAGATTTCCCATATAACAAGAAAGTGGTAAGACAACACTACCCTCATCCATATCAATAGCAAGGAAGAAACCCAAACTAGTATCCACCACAACAATACTTTAGGCCTCAGCAACCCTACTAGCCACCCTATCAAGCTCAACAAAGGCCTCAACTAGTGTTAGTTCAAAAACCTCCACCTTTAGACAATGTGATCCCAGTGAAGTATGCAAGACCCAAATGATCACAATTTTGACTCGACTCATATTGATAGTCTGTTGGATTACTATATGGAGTCACCATAGTATAATGAGACTTACCCTTACAAAAACCCTAGTGAACCTAGTTGGGAGCTAGAATACGCTAATGTCATGTATGCAAATCCTAACTCTAGGCCCCAACCTAGACAGATAAGACCCCCAACACCCAAAGGACCATGCTACAGATGCGAGGGATATCACTTGATTTGCAATTACCATATACCTACACCTATGCAACCCTAGTCAGTGAAAATTCAATGTTTTTGTTCGGATTGTGGGAAGGAGCACCTTTTATGAGACTATCCTAAGAACCCAAACAACATACCAAAGATCACTCCTATTAACGTCATTGGGTCAGTAGTAGATTCTAATGGAAGTAAGACTTCTGCTGCCCAGTGCAATTAGTCACTAGAGCTAAGGCATTACAACAAAGTCAAGGCTTAGGTCAAAAAAAGAGTTTTGAGGTGAGTGAGACTTAGAGTCTAGCTAAGAAAAGGAAAAGAGCTTGGAAGGATAGCTATGAGAGAATGAAAAGGCAATGGTCGAAGAGGATGAGCAAACTTGAGGAAAGCTTAAGAGAAACAAAAGCCAAGTTAATCAAAATCACATCTCAAATGCACTCACAAAATCCACCATCCCCATCCATCCCAAACCTTCCCATCATGCCAAATGTGATAGAACATGAAAAATGTTACCCTAGAGCTAACCTAGAGATTGAAAGAACTAAGTTGTGTGCAAAAGTGGTAGAACTGGCGCAAACCATGTTGGAGGCCAATCGTCTCTTCAACTACACAACGTCAACCAAAACACAGTTACACTTGATGGATTATTAGAAAGATTGGAAAAGATGATAATTAAGTCGGGAAAGCAAGCTACATCACAAGTGAGTAACATCAAAGGTGAAACGATAGGCCTTCTTGCCAAGGATGCTTATGTTCCCAACTCTACAAAGTTAGGAATCTCTACTTCCGTCAATCAATACTCACAAGATTTTTTAAGAGAGATTCAAGAAGAGAAATGGGCAAAATAAAGTGAAAATATTCCTCCCTTTGAAATTGTGGATGATCTACATGATCGATTCCCACATGACATTCCTTCTATTTATGGAGAATAGGAGGATGCCCAATAGAGTGAACGATTAGACTTTGAGTCCAATTCCTTACAAAAATGGCCTCATTTCATAGGTCCATGGGAAGTGAAGTCTACCTGTATGAGAGCACCCACAATCATGGTAAGGAACGAAGACTCAATCTTGCCTAGAAATACCAAAGTAGTGAAGAATACTAAAGTGCAATGTCATCTCACTTTAGCGGAGCTACACAAGGTTAAACCAGAATTATGGAAACACATAGCTAGTCAAGTGCCAAAAATGACTAGAACTCATTCCCAAGTAGGATCACATCGAATAGTGCTAGAAATACCCTTGGATAAGATAGAAGACATGAGCAAAGGAGAAGAAGGAAACACATATCTCCCCATCACTCATCAAAGTTACACAACCAAGGCTATTTTGGACTCAGATGCATGATTTGCAATTGCTGCTACTTCCTTATGGAAGCATTGGGGCAAACCAACACTCAATCCAACAAGAATGAATTTATACATGGCGGATGGTCACATAGAGAGACCCTAACATATGCTCACATAGAATTCCCATGACCTCAAACGCCAAACCTTCTAAGCAAAAGCCATACACATATAACAACAATTATGCTGCAAAGATCAAGGAAGAGATAGATCAATTGGTAATAGAATGCATATGACCAATGAAATGGAGGAGATAGGGTAGAGATCAACCTAGGTCAGATATTCATGAAGATTCAAGATATCACATGGCCATGTGCTAAGCCTCATGATTAATTTCCCCTCGAATAATCAATTGACATCCTTTTGTGACCCTAGAGGTAGGAAAAGGAAAGAGTGCAAGGATTGTAAGAGCCTTGATTGACTCAAGTGTAGCCACTTGTGTAGACTTTCTTACTGTCAAGAATTGCAATTAAGTATCAATCCTGTAGAAGCATATCTCATAGGATTGGGAGTTGTGGAAACCCCTTGCATGGGCAAGGTGGAGCTTCTCATCTACCTTCAAGATGTTCTAGTGACAATCAAAATGCTAGTGTTTCAAGACGAGGATCTCACTAAACCTCTCATCTTGGGTCAAGACTAGATCTATGACCACACAGTCAACTTGAACCTAAGAAGTGGACTTCTTCAGGTGAATCAACAATGCATTGGTCTTGTCCAAAGTTCTATGGTGCAGAACAAGGCCACTCATGAAGGAGTTGTAGAAGCCAATATGGATATTCCTTCTTTTCCAAAAATGGCCCAAGAAAAATAAGCAAGGCAGCCTAGGAAGTAGACGAAATAGACAACCAATTCACATGCTCAGCTTTCAATGCAAAACAAAGTACCTCATGGAGTGAAGTAGATTTGGAGGTGCGAGAGTGAAAAACCACCCATTCTCTTGTCAGAATCATGAGTATGTACAACACCAATGAAGCAATCCATGGAAATAATAGCTCCATATTCTAGGAGTCAGCCATGGAGAGCCACCTTCATATAGATACCTAAGCAGTCAAGGAAGACATACCCTAATGCTAGACAAATCTGGGTGCCTAAGACCTACTTACATGCTCAACTTGCCATAAGAAATTCTCTAGAGTCAAGACAGTGCTCACATGCACTCACTTAATAGGATCCAAAGCTAAAACATGTCATCACAACATGAGCACATGCACATTCACGTAGTACTACTTGGAAATGGGTACCCAAAAAGTCCCAAATCCAGGTAGAGTCATCTTTGAAACCCTTACTTGTAATGTTGGAAAAATCTGTAATCCCCTAAGGGAACTCTAGAAAGTTAAATCTAGAAATAAACGAACTGATTCAACATTCTAAATTAACTGTACACTGTTATATGCATTTGGAATCCACGGCATGCATGTGTACACATGCACATTCACTTGACTAACAAATAACTTGCACACATGTCATGTTCGTATTGCAAGAGGAACAAGGTTTCATCTCCTCTATTGCAATACTAATGTGATCTTTATCTTCTACAAGATAAGCAATCAGTAGTTACCATCAAACTCATGGTTGATACAACAAGCACCAGTTCGTAGGCAGGGACGACTCAACTAGCAATTGATATGGAAGGCTTGTTTGTTGAAGTACCAATAATCGAGCATCCAATAGAATTACGTTTCCTCCATCAAATACCCATTCAGGATCCACTTTTCAGACTGACAAGAAAAGTTAGCAGACATTCTCATTGGTTCAATGGGATGCCATGGCAATTAGGAGATGTTGCATATATCTAGGAATCAAAGTGTTAATGTTTGGGGAAGATTCCAGTTTTTCTCAGCAGAGTTTGAGCAACTCTAGAACACCCCTGAACTACAAGCCATTTGGCAATGTGCAGGGTTGGCAGAATATTTCAGTCTAGTATCCATCTTGCAGGCTAGTGGTGTAAGGGATTGACTAGGAACATTTGTCATTCCTTCCTTGTTGCAAAACAATGAACTAAAGAAATTCGAGCTCACTTTGGATTTAGTTAGAGTGGCACTCAACATGTATGATACACACATACCTTCCGACAAAAAAACCTTGGTACCAAACAACATGAAGGATAGGAAGATCGTCAATCTTAAAGATATGGCTACTCTGGCACCTAGCGTTTCCATACTCCTTTGTCTTTGCATGTAGCACTTTGCATTTTTGAGTCAAGACCGATTCACTTAGTCACATAAAAGAATTTGGCTCAGTGTCCATTTGGCAGATATAGGATCACTAACTATCAAGCTCCTATTTGGATCATTGAGCAATTATGTGAAGCTGATAAGAGGTGATTCAGGAAACCATTCTTGAACAAAAGTTGTGCAATTACATGCATTATATACAGGTGTTTATCATACAATGTGCCCATCGAGCATGTTCTTACTTGGTCTCAACTACAACTTTTTAAAGCTTGCTGATCTTCATGTCATCAATCTAAGAGGATGCAGGGCACTATCCCATGTTTCTATCCATTAGGAGTTGTTGCAACCCAAGATATCTCACCAACAAGAGAGGGCACAATGCCTCCATTCACTATTTGAATTCCTCGGTCAGGTTCTGAAGGAACTACACAACCAGCACCCTCTACTCCACCTCTGACATCAGAGTTTGAATTTGCCTCCATGGGAGACACCGAAGGGGTGGGAACATTTGACTTTGAGTCTTTCCTATAGACCATGCAACTTTTGGATGTTGAATTTTTTTTTAGACATAGAAGGTCCTTCCACCTCCACACAAATGATGGGACAATCAAGAGGAGAAGGTCATGTACATTGGGAAGATGACCAACAAAGAAAACTTTCACAACAACTAGAGCAACCTAGGTGTGAGGAAGAAGAAGTAGCTATTGAAGCTCCTACCTACACCATGCAACTCCGTAGACTATGCCAGATTATGGAGAGTGTTTGATCGCAAAAATTACTTTCTGAATAGAGTAGTAGAGTACTCATGACCCAACTCTTGGAAGAGGTAGGTGTAGATTCTCAACTCAGTGAATCCTTGCAAATGCTCTCAGAGACATGCAGAGTAGCGGAGGCCATAAGATACATGCAGTCAAGACCACATGCAACATATGGTCTATGCAGATTACATATCCGACAAAGGTGGGGAAAAAATATTCATATTCCCATCACTACCATAACAACGATGATGAAGACACCTAAAACAATCAACACAACTACCACCACAATATCAACAACACAGGGAGAGAAAACCTCTCAAGCAATCGACACTCGTATACCAAGTCCTCGATATCCCCTGCTTAGAAATCCTAGCACTGAAGCAACCATCATCAATGAAGAGGCATCCAAACCCATCTTTCATACACCTCTTCCATCACCCCGTAGAACCGAGGATGTAGCTATCATACCTACTACTGCTCCTGTTGAATACACCTTCACATTGCATAGCCCAACTTCTATTTCATCCCTATTTTCTTCCTTTGACAATCCATTGTATCATACCACCACTCATTCAATATGTTCTTTCATTGATCCTGCTATTGGACACCCCGCCTCCACCACATTAGTGATAGGTCATCCAGATTTTTGATCTACTTTTCTTAGTCTTCCTATCACTCAACCTTCTTCAATGGTAGTTCCTCGGCGACCTCCATCCTAGTAGTTTTCCAACCATTTTATTCTTATTTTTCTAACCTCTACCAACCCTTCATGCAAACCCCTTTGTTCTTTTCACTATCGGCCCTTCCACGAACTTCACCTACACCCACTTCATCATTCGACATTGCATTCACACTTTCCATTGCCCACTCCCTTCCCCTTGCATCCTCAAATGTACAAAGTGCATCCACCCCTATAGATAATGCATTCAAATCCATGACTCAATGTATAACACAACTCAGGATCGAGTATCATCGGCTCAAGGAACACGGCAACATGCTATCAGCTCACTTTGCACAGTTACAACAATGCATCACAACATTTGAACTAGACAATGAAGGCCTCCAATACGAGTTTCACACGTTACAAGAAGCTCATAGCACAATTGAGGAAAAGCTCCAAGAAGTAGAACCAAAAGCCATACAAACCATCGAAGGTCATCTCCACATGCAAATGGAATGTAATTCCAAATTCCAGTGCAACATGGTGTTACTACAAAGACATCTAGTGGTTGCTCATGAAGAGAATTGATGCTTGCAATTACAAAATCAAGAGAATTCAGTAGCTTCTATAGAGAACACACTAGTGCATCGATAAATCCATCGAAATTCCAAGCAGTTCCCTTGGAGAACATCTCCACCATCCTTGAAGATTATGCCAACTTACTGGAGGCACATGATAAATTGTCTAAAGAATTGACACAACTCCAACAACGAAAGGATTGAATGCCCAAAAATGCTCCGAGTTCAATCCAATGACCACCTCTAGTAGTATCCAAATCAGCTACAATGATGGAATGACAACAACAAATCATCAAACTTCAAACTAGGTTACTCCAATACGAATGATCTCCATCTCCCCCAGAGGCTCTAGAAAAGAAAGAAATTGTACATATTTTGGTGGAACAGAGTTTTGAAGAAGAATATGAACCTCAACCTATTCCATTCATGCTTTATCAGTAGCAACAGTCCATGATCGTTTGGTTACTCCACAACCAACTTCTTTTACACAACAGGCCTTCGATTAGGATTCAATAGTTGTATGCCTCCTTCTCCATGCGCCTTCTTAGAGCATGCCACTCCCATTCAAGAATTGTGGTCTCTCTCTCTCTCTTTCATATTCATTTATGCACAATAATAGCACTCAAAGATGCATCTACATAATCACAAGATAGGTAGTCTGAGTGATCATTCTCTCCAACCATGTTATGATACCCTTGGGCATGTCTGACTAGATGTACAATCTTATAGTTCCATAATAAATGCGCTTAGACATTGCTTGGAGCAGTAACCATAACGCCCCTTTTTTAGATCTGTTTGAGGAGTCTAAAAACAAAAGGAAGTCCCAACCAAAGCCTCTTCCCTATAATAGTTCTGATCATTTACCAAAATAACTTCCCATAAAAAAATAAACAAAGGGCCAATTCAAGTTATGCCCCTTTTGTTTCTTCTTTTGACTCTTGCAAAAAGAGAATTTTCAAGAAAACAATCCACAACAACTTATTTAGGCTCTTAATTAATCACATGAACTTTCTATCGAGGCAAGAAAACATACAACTTTTCTTTTGATAGCAACACACGCCAATGAACGTATGCATACCTTCAATTATACCATGTCACATCCATCCTCCATTGCAAGTCAAGATTCCAATAATCTATCCTATATTAAAGAGATCCATCTATGGATGTGTCAACGAGAGGATATAAGTGTAAAGGTTATGCACAAACAACTTGTAGAAGAACCAATGTACATTCTTGCACGAGCTCGATGATAAATTTGATCCAATACTATAATGAAATCTTAGGTGGTATGGATGCTATTACTAATGAATAAGAGCTCCAAAAATGTTGTGATGAATAAGGCTATGATCTTGATCTCTTCATGGTCAATTCTCTCAAAGAGAAAGTCTCCTCGAGAAGAAGTAGAAGGGAACAAACAAGATTTTATGGCCACATACAAGGCTCAAAGGCCTTCCTACCATGATATCACTAAACGAAGGCCACACATTCAATTCATATTAAGAGAGACTAACCAAAAAATCTACAAAGCCCTCATAGATATAGATGTTCTAATAAGTGAAATAAGGATATATATAGTACAAGAATTAAAAGGGACCTTGTGACCTATGGAGGCCCACATTAATCATTGCATGATGATGCTTTATTTGATTTTGAGAATCCAAGGTTTAATATTGATCTAGAATTTGAGGGCAATTTATATAAAGATCTGAAAAAATTTTAAGACACAATATTCATTTGCAAGGAGATCAAGGGGGGGGGGTCCAAGTTCATCTCATGAAACATTTGAAGAATTCAATACTCCCAAAGATGTGATTCATCCTCTTCCAACTAGGGATTGAAAGGATTCTGAAGAAAATAAAGACACACCACAAGTTGATCCCCTACAACACAAAGGAAGAAGTCCGAATTCAAGTGAAAGAGGAACAAAAGATAGAAGAAGATGCATCATAAAAAGACACATCAATCTTTGTCTATACCCTATTATGGTAGAATATGCCGATCTAGATGCCAAAGAAAGTTTCTCAATCCCAAGCCCAAGAAAGTTTTATGTGGATACAAAAGGTGCATTTGGATCTGCAACTCAATCTAGCCTACTACAAGGGCAATCAAATACAACATAAAGCTCTTAAGAAGTCTTTCAAGAAAAAAGCAAAGAAGCTTCCATGATAACAATATTGGAGAAGACCCACAATACATCACATTTGGATGCCAAAACAATTAAATGTGGCTCAATACAATAATGATCAAATCTAGATTCTAAAGATCCATTCAATTGTATTGAAAAAGGGCAATCAATCATCATGTTGGCAACATTATAAGAAGAACCCAAATAAGTGGTGGTCTTTTGTCGGGAACTAGAGTCAAAGAGCACATAGGACAAAAAGAAAGTAACAAGAAACAATACACAAAGAGAAATTTCTTGGAATGGGTTTGGGATGCCCTTGAAGAGAACTAAATGGCCTTATTTTGCTTGCAAAGGGGTTGAGTAAGCCTTCAAAGGATTCAATGGAAAGCTTTGATCTCAATGAAGCATTGGTGGTCTAGTAGTAAAAGTTCCTTGCCACTTCACAAACCCAAGCTTGATTCCTCAGATCTGGCTCTCTTCCCTTTATGCTCTAGAATCCTCTCTAGTGCCATTTTTGGAACAAGAACAAGAGATATAGTGAGATATATTCTCTTATGGATAGTCTGATTGCCTCTCAAAAAATATATTTCTTAGTTAATGTTGAATATACAAAAAATATATTTCTTATGAGGATAAATGATCATAGATACACACAAGGGAAAGAGAAAACTCTTTCCGATTATAGAAGTGCTACAAAGAACCTAATTATGTTGACATGAATCCCTATCAAATGTTTTTCCACTACATCACTAGCCCTTGGTAGTTATGTGTTGAACAATGAGTTGACATTCATTTGTAAAAAATGTCTAGTATGATATTCTGTGTGAGCAGCTAAGCATTGATGATTTCTATCATAAGGAGTCTCTCCTTGACATGAAGATAGTGTCACCACATACAAATGGGTTCCTTGCAATTGGCAATGCACTTTTAACCATTATTTGAGAATGATGATGGTGGAGGATCAACCAATGCCCAATACATCTATATGGAATGTGGTGAAAAAGACACAAATAAGCTATGGACGATGATCTATACTGAGTATCACAATAAAAAGATAGTAGGCTTCTACTTGCTCAATGAAGATGTGGATTAGCTATCAACCATGAAGCAAAAACCACTTGTGGGCAAAAAAAGTCTTACAATACCCAGCCCAATATGAGTGTGAAGAAGCATGCTAATTAGAAACATCCATTCTGAATGAAGTTTTCAAGTACCACTGAAATGGAAATTATGTGTGCTCAACTATATGATGATGCTTAAAATCTAGGCTTTGGATAAGCATAAGCCTATTCATTTGAGAGAAAACATTGAATTCCAAACCATGTAATGCACACATAAATTAAGCATTTCATAATTTTTTCATAAGGAACAATGTCAAATGTATCTCTAGCATCATGGACTTAACTGTTATTCTATCTTTCATAAGATTGTTAATGTGTTTACAATCCTCAATGATGAAACAAAGAAATATCTCCATCCACTTGTGCAAACTAATTTATCAAATGCTAATTTAAAAGACCCGATTATGAGATCTAAAAAGAGGCATGCAAATTAGCCTTAGACATCCACATGTGTTTCTTCAATTGGTGGAAATCTTGCCTATTGAGGCAAGGGCAGGGGTTATACACTCCAATGGCTGAGGACATGTATTGGGCTTAAGGCTAGATTCTCAAAAAGTTTTCGTGTCACCTTCAAGTCATGACCATTGTACCACCTTCGGGTAGCCTACTGAGTCTTAACTCCTGCTTTCTAAGATCCAAGGATCACTATGCCCAACTTCGCTCATGCAATTATTCTTTCCATTAATTAAGGTAAGGGAGAGTAGGCTACAATTGAACTTCCTCTTAAAAAAAATCAGCCTTATACCCTATAATCCGTGACTTATTAAGACTATTGAGTAGAAAATCATTAACATAAACTCCAATGATAAAAAAGATATCATTTTCATGCTTTAGAAACGAAGTGCATTCCATTGAGCTACTCTAAGGTCCATGTTCCAACAATTAAGCATGTATCTTTTCATAGTAAGGAGGCAATTTTGTTTCAAACCACAAATTTAGAGATGTACCTCAATGTCCAATTGATGTACAACCCAATTATTGTGGGTTTATGCTATGGACATTTATCATATGACATGAGAAGAAAATGTCTCATCAAATTCAATGAACTTTTAATGAGCAAAATTTTTGTGATAAGTCTATCCCTAAGATTAACTATTCCATTAGGCTTGGGTTTCAACTTATAGAGCCACTTATTGCACATAATCTTCTTTCTAGGAGGCATACCACAAAAATGTAAAGTATGATTCTTCATAAAAGCAATGAATTTTGATTTGATAATCCATCAAATTGTTTGACCTGTGTGCTTCACCAAAAGAGATAGGATCATTCTCGTTATAAGGACTAGAGACAACAATTGGAAACAATTCAATGCAGAATAGGTACCATGAAAGCCTAAGTATAATGAGTGCATCTAGTTTAATATTGATATAGGTTTGTACCAAACATCTACTAAGAACATTTTTCACTCTTTGATGTCTTTTCTTGCATCAAAAAGTATGTGACATAGATTTGGTCAAATGTGAAATGATTTATGCCCTCATTCAAAACTTGCATAGGCTAAGAAATTACCTCATTGGGAGCTACGTTGAAATGATCATCAATATAAAGAGATAAAACATGCCATAAATATCCTTTGGCCCACCTCATGTCCATTTAGTATATGAAAATAGATAATGATTAAATCTTTCAAGAAACTAGATCTTGGACAACAAAGGCATTTAGTTTGTAGATGAGACAAATGATACCCTTTGCTTTCAATATTGTATAAAAAAAGAACACTTAGTAGCCTTATTATCTATTCTTTTGCAATTTCATAAAACACTACATCGCACATAAAAAACACTAATTAAAGCATAATAACACTAATTAAAGCATAAAAACACTACTTGAAGCATAAAGTAACTTTGGATTTGAGTATATAGACCCATGAATGTCTAGAAAAGTAATCTATAAAAAGTATGAGTAATCTCCATATTCATCATTGTGAGTAAGCGACATCTTTGTAAAGAAAGAATATTGCATTCTACCCAATGTACGACCCCTAGATGCCTCAAGTTTAGGTGAAGAGTACACATATCATACTTTTTCAGGCATAATAAGCTTGAAAATTTCATATTTTCAAAATGTGTATAGAAGAATTTTGCATGTGAAAAAGGGTGCAATTATTGAATTGCATATGCTAAAATATGCTAAAATATCACATATTTCCATGATTTGTGAGCCAATATAGCCCAAAAATTAGCATAGTAGAAGCAATAATTCTACTATCATCAAAGAGATCATGAACTATAAACTTTAACAAATTCAATTATAAAGTCAAACTTGGCCAATACTAGCATCAATAACAAGTTCTTTTTAAAGCTTGACAAACATACAACATAGTTGTATTAGTAACTTTAAGAAAAGTCTCATTAAGTCCCATACTATGATAAGAGGGGTTGTTTTAACGTGATAGTATTCCTTGTGGAAGTAAATCCAAGTGAAGTGAGAAACTACGTTTTGATGTAATGTGTTTGGCTGCACTGCTATCAAAGTATCAAAAATTTGAGTACATTCCAAACATACAATGAGCATGAAAGAATGGATTGTAAATATAGTAAAATCCTATTTTTAATTTTACACAGGATAAAGAGACTCAAGCAAATGCATTCACAACAAACCATTCTAATCACTTTCTTCTTTACCTCTTCAATAACTAGTTTCAAACAACTCTTAATGACATGAGCATTCTTGGCCTTGCCAAATTTCAACATCTTTCTTCTTTCATCCTATATTTTTCGTCTTTCTTTGACCATATAGCATGACTAGTTTTTTTTCTTATTAGAGGAAGAGCAAACCTTACTCTTTTCTTCTTGACTAGTAGCAAAAGCTCAATCTGCAAAAGACATAATGGATATATTTTGTTGAGATTGATTCATTTGTAACAATATACAAACTTTTCCAAATGATAAGGCACTGAAATTTCCACTCATCAAATAAAATTAGAAGAAAATTTGTGATAAGAATGAGATGAAATAATACTACTCAATGTATTTATAAATTTACCTTTCAACTCCTTGATCTTTTTTGAAAAACACTATCCATAGAATCATCTTCATTCATGTGATCACTCTCCAATTATTTCAAATAATAAGCAATGTGAGCCTCATTTTTTTCTCAATGGAAGGTGTGATTACACACACATCAAATTTCTTGCCCTCACTATGACTACGCTTGTGACAACATGTGACATGCGTTTTGCAATACCAATATATTAAGGGATGTGGCAAAAGATTTCACTAAATTGGACCAATTGGAAGTCAAAAGTTACACCATTAAATTTACTTATTAGACATATCATGATGTTGGGCATATTATGCGTTTTGGATGCTTAGTTACATCAATCCAAGAATGCCTTAATATATGAACAAAAGAACATATTGTTTGAAGCTCTCAGTTAAAGAGCCTTCCAAGCATCATGCGACATGGTGTTGGGGGGGACATCTCATCATGGTATGCACAAACATGAGAATTGGCTGGCCCACCATGGGCTTGATATAGACAAACTACCACCAGTATGGTATGACTCCCATGCCCCCACCTACTCGCTCTCCCACCAAGAGAGGAATATGTTTTTCAACCCTATGGCTTTGTGCAGAAAAGGTAGGAAAACCAAGTGTGGAGGTTGAAGAAGGCATTATATGTTTTAAAGCAAGCACCACATGCTTGGTATGAAAAGATACATGCCTATCTGATTGCACATGGTTTTGAGAACTCTATTAGCATGTTGTCATTGATTTGATATCTCATTCGCCAGTGTGATTCTTGGCACATGTGGATGGTGATTCCCACATGGTTATTTTGACTGAGATTCCATTTTACAGAGGAGATGCTATCGAAATTTTGTTGGCTTTTATGCTAGAAGAGTACTTTAGTAGATCCTTTATGCTTGTGTCATAGCTTTCAATCATTGCTTATCTCCATTTACTTGGACTTGGTCACATGTTATTTGTGATAGATTAGACTATCTTGTAGGATTCATTCTTGAGTGGGAGGTGTATCACCATTATATTGGTGTGTATTGCCATCAGTTTTTGGGCATATGTATTTGCCATTAACTTTGGTTGGATTAGTGACAAATGGTGACATATTACTCATTATTCTCTTGTTATTGGTTATCTTGTTATGATTGCTCAGTTTACAGTAGGTACTTTGTTGAATTCTTCCAAGATTCTTTCACATCTACTTGGTCAGTTTGGAGACTTGGTGAACATGCTTATGCTCATGGTTTTATATACATGCTAGATGCATGGTTATGTGATAGGTGCTTCACATGGTTTATGTTCTCCATTGAGACATATGTGATGTGAATTATGCATATGGATATGTAGATGTGTTCCTTTGAGGATAGAGTATTATTTCTAGTCTCTTGTTATATTTATAGTCTCTTGGATTGCCAGCATGGTGTCTTCTTGATTTGATGGCACTAACTTTTCGGGATGGAAAGATCATATGTGGCATACATTGGTTCCTATAGGGTTACACATGTATTTGCATAGAGATGCATAGAGGCCTTGTGACATGCCCGACCACGTATAGATGGATATGGATGCATTGGCTAGCTCCACTATTCAATTACAAATTGTGGATTCTATATGAGTTTGTGATGTATGAGGAGACGAGTAGTTCATTATGGTAGAGACTACATGATATGTATGTGAGTCCATTGAATCATGTGAGACATAGATCACATCTATAGCTTCGATGTTGGCACTATGGTCATGAGGGCTATATTTGGCGACATTTCTTCAGGCAGATGCGACAATGTCAGAGATATGCACATGGTGCAAGTCAAGTAGAGGTTTTTTCGGAGAGTCTATGACACTTGATTATGCTAGTGATGGTGATATCACTTTCTCCTATGGCTCCTCTCAGGATTCCTCTTATTCATTGGATATCACACATATGACTTGGCTGCTTGATGCATTAGCCGATTTTCATATTACTCCACATCACAAGTGATTTTGTCAATTCTCAGGTGATCAGAGTCATTGATGTGTGCACATGCCTGATGGTATGACATATGACATTGAGGGTGCTAGAGATGTATGCCTTATGCAGTGGAGCATCGCTTATACTTAGACATGTACGTTATGTGCCTTCATTCCCTATAAGCTTGATTTCAGTTAGCTAGTTACAGGAGAGTAGATGTTATACATTTCTTGGTGAGCATCATTTTCAGTTGCAGTTGGGACATATGCTTGTCAGAGGTGTCAGGGTTGGGCAGAGGTATCCACTGTAGGTACTCCATGTGAGGAGACAATCTCGTCTTAGTGGGAGTTCAACCTTATGTGTAGTGTAAGACTCTTCATGTCTCATTTTGTCTACCTCTACATAGGTCTATTGACATTCATGATGCACATGTATGGCATGATTCAAATGTTTGGATGGATCCACATATAGAGCATTTTTTGGATGCTCGTGATGCTTATATAGAGCATGATTTTGTTGATCATATAGATGTTCATATGGAGCACACTTTGGATGATTAGCTGGATGCTTTAGAGCATGATGCAAATGTTCATATAGAGCATTGTGATGATACTTAGTTACATTGTGATCATCATTTTGACCTTGGTGTTGATGTTGTGCATTTAGCTCATATGGAGCATGATGATACACTTGGTGTGGTAGAGCAGGATAGCTCTTATGATACACAGTGTATGCCAGAGCATACTAGTTCTCAAGGTGCACAACTAGACACATTCTTGGTTGAAAGGATGACTGATTTAGATGTTGATGAGTCAACGATCATGCAATCATTCTTGGATTCGCTCATGCCAAATTTGACACAGATATGTCAGGACATGTTGGTCTTGATGATGGTGCTTTGGATGCCTTGCATATAGGCATGGCTGACATGATTAGATTAGCAAGGATAGCCCATGTTTCGTCTCTATTCGAGAGTCTGATGTACGAGTTGTTATGCTCGATACCAGATATTATAGTTGCTAAGCTTTTGCACTTGTTGTCAATCGTTTGATGATTGACACATGCATAGAGCGAGTGGGAGCTTTGCAGTAACTTCATCAATTCTTGCATCAATCAGATGTGAGCTCGACTCTTATTGATATGAGTCTAGGGCAATTTGATGTGCATGGATACACCTTGTTCGAGGCAGTTGGTGTAGGTTGGTTTACATTAGTGTATAGTCCTATATCATTCTTTGTATATTTTTCCACTTATGGTCACATTGATCCATAAGTGGGAGATTATTGGGGATGTAAGGATCATGTGACCTTACCCCTATATTTATATATATACATCATATATAGAGCAGTGCCTCAAGAGAGATCATTATGTGGGTTTCGAGGCTCCCACGCATGTGTGCACATCTCTCCTCTTCTCTCTCTCCATCTCCTCTTTTCTCCTCTTGTTCTTCACACCAAAGCCCTTCAGAGATAGAGTCTATAGAGTGAGGAGCACTTGATTATGAGATGCCCAACATACTCAGACCTACAAGCATAGTTCCACATTGAGGAGTCACTCTAGTTGTGCATGACCAAAGGAGATTAACAGAGGATGGGTCACTTCATCACGACAGCATATGAGAGATGTGAGTAGAGGGTGTAGCACACACATCAGACATAGACAGGCACCTAGCAGTCTATTACTTAGTTCTTTCGATGACTTGAGCCAGATCAGATAGACCATCCTTCTAGAGGCATAGGGCTCACACTCGAGCACATCAGGAGGACATCTCCTGCATCAGGATAGCCCATTCCACATGATGGAATAGAGGTGCACCATCACCACTTGGGTCGCCCTCCTGCAGGAGGTATTGAGTCCACTGCCGATGTAACACATACTCCACCCTCCTCCACCCATTTGTACTAGTTACAGTATACACATTCACCCCCCACATAGGTCCCCATATATTAGATTGCCATTATGAGCGGAGTCATAACCACGCTTCCCCCTTGCACCACTACTTTATCTTCACTACTCCACCATTGCTAGGTACACCATCATCTTGTTGTTTTCTGCCTACATAGTTATTTTTTGTAGTGAATATTTTTCATTTCATTGCTACACGAAGATGACCACAATAGTGCATGGTTTTGTCTCATAGGCTAAGTTTGGCCTTTTGGTAGACGATAATATAACTTTCTTCTTTATTTCTATCTCTTTCTCTCTCTGTCTCTCTCTCTCTCTCTCTCTCTCTCTCCCCCCTGAATATACTTCGAATATAAGTTTGATATGTGTACAATCATAATATCTTCAATCAATTAATATATGAAAATATATTTACATGCTATAAACATCAAGTTTATTTGCATGTCTAATCATAGATGATTGATAGTATAATCGGCACGGATCAAGATTTCCACCTTGAGAGTAATACGATTACATTTTCTTGTGTCAACAATGTATTGCTTAACAATAATTTCTTTGGACTAACAAAGAGTCCACCTGTGTAAACTAGTGGCTGATGCCTTGAAGCTATGGGAAGAAGTCCTTAGTTCAAGTCTTCGTTTCTTGAGTTCAAGAAATACGCTTTCAGAAACAGTGCTCTCTGATTAAACAGTGTCCCATGTGACATTGAAGTATTGCTAAACCACATCAAGGTGATAGGCGTTGACATCTCCCTTAGTCACATCATACCACAACATTGTACAAGCAAACAAGGAGCACTATTCTTTGACTGCAAATTGGTCCAAACTAGTGGTAGAGGAACTTGATATAATAGCATATTGGCTCTGATACCACTTGTTAGAGTTGGATTTTACAAGATCTTCATTGCATAGTATACTTCTAGGGAGATCACCCATCCTATATAAAAATAGACACAAATAAGCTATGGAGGATGCTCTATACTCAATATCACAATAAAAAGTAGCCATAATAGGCTTCCACTTGCTCAATCAAGATGTGGATTGGCTATCAACCATGAAGCACAAACTACTTGCAGACACAAAAAGTCTTACAATACCTAGCCCAATATGAGTATGAAGAAGCATGCTAATCTAGAAGCGTCCATCCGGGATGAAAAAACTAAATTTTTCAAGTACCACTCAAATGGACATTATGTGTGCTCAACTATATGCTGACGCTTAAAATATAGGCTTTGCATACACATAATCTTATTCATTTGAGAGAGGACATTGAATTTCAAGCCATGTAATGCACACATAAATTAAGCATTTCATAATTTGTTCATAAAGAGCAATGTCAAATGCATCTCTAGCATCATGGAGACTTAATTGTGCTTCTATCTCTGTAAGAGTGGTAATGTGTTTACAATCCTCAAGGATGAAACATTATGACAAGCTAACAATATATTTTATTTGAAACAAAGAAATATCTCCATCAACTTGTGCAAACTAATTTATCAAATACCAATTCAAAAGACCCGATTATGAGATTTCAAAAGAGGCATGCAAATCAGCTTTATACATCCACATGTGTTGCTTCAATTGGTGGAAATCTTGCCTCTTGAGGCAAGGGTAGGGGTTCAACCTTCCAACAACTAATGACATGTATTGGGCTTAAGGCTAGATTCTCAAACAAGTTTTTGTCTCACTTTCAAGCCATCACCATTGTATCATCTTCGTGTAGCCTACTAAGTCTTAACTCCCTGCTTTCTAAGATCCAACGATCCCATGTGTACTATGTCCAACTTCACTCATACAATTATTCTTTCCATTAATTCACGCAAGGAGAGTAGGCTTCAGTTGAACTTCCTGTTTAAAAAAATCAGTCTTAGACCCTATAATCTGTGACTTATCAAGACAAGTGAGTAGCATTAACATAAAATACAATAATAAAAAAGATATCATTTTCATGCTTTAGAAACAAAGTGCTTTCCATTGGGCTGTTCTGAGGTCCATGTTCTAATAATTAAGCATGTATATATCTTTTCATATTAAGGAGGCAATTTTGTTTCAAACCACACAATAATTTCAAGTTTCATACAATGTTTTCTTTCCATTTTTGCAAAAAGAAAGAAGTTGCACTTTCTCATGCGAATGCTAATTAATTTAGAGATGTACCTTAATGTCCGATTGATGTACTACCCAATTATTGTGGGTTGGAGATGCATAGATGCCATGGACAATCATCATATGACATTAGAAGAAAATGTCTCATCAAATTCAATGAACTTTTAATGAGCATAACTTTTTGTGACAAGTCCATACTTAAGATCAACTATTCCATTAAGCTTGGGTTTCAACTTATAGATCCACTTATTGCATATAATCTTCTTTCTAGGAGGCATATCACAAAAAGATAAAGTATGACTCTTCATGAAAGCAATGAATTTTGATTCGATAGTCCATCGAATTGTCTGACTTTTGTGCTTCACCGAAAGAGATAGGATCATTCTCGTTGTAAGGGCTAGAGACAACCATTGGAAACTATTCAATGCAAAATAGGTACCATGAAAGCCTAAGTATAATGAGTGCATCTAATTTAATATTGATAGAAGTTTGTACCAAACATCTACTAAGAACATTTTTTTCCTCTTTGATGCCCTTTCTTGCATAAAAAAGCATCTCACATAGATTTGGCTCAGATGTGAAATGATTTATGCCCTCATTCAAAACTTGCATAGGCTAAGAAATTACCTCGTTGGGAGCTACATTTAAATGATCCTCACTATAAAGCCTGAATATCCTTTGGGCTACTTCATGCCCATTTAGTATATGAAAATAGATGCTTGATTAACTCTTTCATGGAAACCAGATCGTGGCCAACAAATGCATTTAGTTTTTAGATGATACAATTGATACCCTTTGCTTTCAATGTTGTATAAAGAAGGAACACTTAGTAGCCTTATTATCCTTTTTTTTTTTTTGCATTTTCATAGAACACTACATCACACATAAAAACACTAATCAAAGCATCAAAACACTACTTGAAGCGTTAAGTAACTTTGGATTTGAGTGGATAAACCCATGAATGTCTAGAAAAATAATCTAAAAAAGGTATGAGTAATCTCCATGTTCATCATTGTGAGTAAGCTGCATCTTTGTAAAGAAAGAATATTGCATTCTACCCAGTGTACAACCCCTAGATGCCTCAAGTTTAGGTGAAGAGTACATATATCATACTTTTTCAGGCATAATAAAATTGAAAACTTCATATCTTCAAAATGTATATAGAAAAATTTTGCATGCAAAAAAGGGTGCAATGATTGAATTGCATATGCTAGAATAGCATATATTCCCATGATTTGTAGAGCTTATATAGCCCAAAACATAGCATACTAGAAGCGATAATTCTACTATCATCAAAGAGATCATGAACTATAAACGTCAACAAATTCAATTACAAAGTCAAACTTCGCCAATACTAGCATTAATAACAAGTTCTTTTTAAAGCTTGACAAACGTACAACATTTGATAACATGAGGCTACTAGTATTAGTAGCTTTAAGAAGAGTCTCATCAAATCCCATGCTATGATAAGATGGGTTGTTTTCACATGTGATAGTATTCCTTGTGGGAGTAAATACATCCAAGTGAAGTGAGAAACTATGTTTTGATGTCATGTGTTTAGTTGCACACTATCAAAGTACCAAACGTTTGAGTACATTCCAAACATACAATGAATTCACAACAATCCATTCTAATCTCTTTCTTCTTTACCGAGTCTTCAATAACTAGTTTCAAACAACTCTTAATGACATGAGCATTCTTGGCCTTGCAAAATTCCAACATCTTTCTTCTTTCATCCTATATACTTCTTCTTTCTTTGACCACATAGCATGACTACTTTTTATTTCTTATAAGAGGAAGAGCAAACCTTACTCTTTTCTTCTTGACTAGTAGCAAAATCTCAATCTCCAAAAGACATAATGGATATGTTTTGCTGAGATTGATTCATTTGTAACAATATACAGACTTTTCCAAATGATAAGGCACTGAAATTTCCACTCATCAGACAAAAGTAGAAGAAAAATTGCGATACGAATAAGATAAAACAAATACTACTCAATGTATTATTAATCAATTTACCTTTCAACTCCTTGATCTTTTTTGAGAAACACTATCCATAGAATCACCTTCGTTCATGTGCTCACTCTCCAATTATTTCGAAAAATAAGCAATGTGAGCCTCATTTTTTGCTCAATGGAAGATGTGGTTACACACACACACATCAAATTTCTTGCCCTCGATGTGACTATGTCTTGTGAGAACATGTGACATGCGTTTTACAGTACCAATACTAGAAAAAATTTCAGTAAATTGGACCCATTGGCAGTCAGAAGTTACACCATCAAATTTACCAGTTACACATATCATGATGTTAGGCATATTGTGCGTTTTGGATGCTTAGGTACATCAATCCAAGAATGCCTTAATATATGAACAAAAGAACATATTGTTTGAAGCTCTCTCTCTCTCTCTCTCTCTCTCTCTCCCCCCCCCCCCCCCCCCCCCCCCCCCCCCCCCCACACACACACACACACACACACACACACACACACACACACACACACACACACACACACACACACAAAAGAATGCCTTAATATATGAACAAAACGTCCAGACAAATTAAAAATTAATATATATGTACCACCATTGGATTATCTGGAATTTTTAACATATTGAATCAGATCTGTATGCAAATTAAAGAGTTTGTTATCATTCTTCCAATACGTAAGAAGTTTACGATTCATTCATCTTGGATATAAACTTCAGTACGAACTATACATTCAAGAAATATGCTTTCAGAAACAGTGCTCTCTGATTAAACAGTGTCCCATGTGACCTTGAAGAATTGATCAATCCCACAGGCTGCAGCTTCTGAGCAGGGAAAAATGCATGGGATCTATTTTTGTTTACCAGTTTACCATATGAATTATCAGATGTAAATATAGCCAAATTTTAACTACTAGAACCAATACGTCTTGGCTCTCTTCAGTGTTTATGAAGTCCTCAAGGAACAAGTTTATGTGATTCTGTATGGATGGCTTATCACAGATCTACCCCAACAGTATTTGCTTTCAAAATCTTCTTTCAACTGGTCAACAGAAGCTGTGTACCAATCTGGCAGCAGATTCAAGCCTTTGCTCTGTATGATAATAAAGACAACATCATAATTTTGACAATATCATGGTAATATCTGAACACTCATTTTTTGGACCAACATAATAAAGCCTAAACGCCTTGCTGATTCTATGGGTTTTTGTCTTAGGAAAATTTTGATCCATTCGTAAGCCTGCAGTCTTTCAAATGAATTTCAAGAAACTACTTGGAACATTCAAACCATTCAATAATCACTTTCTCTGTATACACATCAGAAAAACATAGTGCATAAAACTAGTTTGATACGGAGAGAAATTTCAGTCTCAGCTGTGGTTTGTGCTGACATTCAAACACAAAATCTCTCACATAGAGAAAAGGCACAAAGTTACTGTTTCACTCAAGCTTCATCCATTTAAAATGAAATGCACTTGACCAAGACTCAATTTGTCCTGTTGTCATAGGACAAACTCTAGATGTAACTACGGAACTTTTTTACCCCTCACACCCTTCATCATAAGATTCTTGATAATTACATATTCAGCAACATCATTACACATGTAAGAAGGATGGAAAGCTGTGTCATGCTTTAATCCATGATATCCTCTCTTACGACCCTGTGGGCTAATGTAATTAACACCATACTTTGAATATAGCAAGTTTTTTGGAGGTTGCCATACCACATCAAGGTGATAGGCATTGACATCTTCCTTATTCACATCAAAGAGAAAAACAGATGTACATGTATGTGTGTGCATGCATGCATGCATGAACATGTGTGCATGCATGCATGCATGAACGTGTGTGCATGCATGCATGCATGCATGAACGTGTGTGCATGCATGCATGAACGTGTGTGCATGCATGCATGCATGAACGTGTGTGCATGCATGCATGCATGAACGTGTGTTGGTGCATGCATGAACGTGTGTTGGTGCATGCATGAACGTGTGTTGGTGCATGCATGAACGTGTGTTTGTGCATGCATGAATGTGTGCGCGTGCATGCATGAACATGTGCGCGTGCATGCATGAACGTGTGTGCGTGCATGGGGGCTGAGAGTCTTGGTTTGTTGGGTGAGGAGCACACCTTTGACATGCATTACATTTCTTGGCATGTACCATTACATCTTTGAAGAGGTCAAGCCAACAAAATCTTTTCTATAAATCTTATGGGCCAGGCCTTCATTGTGGGCTCCCTCTGGTGAAGTATGCACTCCATGCTGGAATACACATCTATGCAGTACTCAGTCCTAACCATATTTGTATAACAATTTACTAATCATAGAAAACAACTTACTTTTGAATAGAATCCACCTCTCCAATTGTGACGTTGTGGTAGGAATTTTCCTATGGTAGGTAGATGGATGATCTCCTATTGTTGGTTCCCCCCTTGCCTACCCTTGATAGTTGATTCATCAATATGGTGCTCTCCCTGGTTTACTAAAAAATTTGAAATTATATTTTTGGAAAAGGAGGAGCCAACAAAAAAGTTCACTTGCTATCTTTGGCTTATCTATGAGGTGCTGCAATGTCTGGTAATCAATAGTTACTGTAGAATATGTTCCCAAAACAGGATCTTTGAGTGTTAAAACAAGGCATATAACACGTCATTTTTAGGGTTTCAGCATATCATGAATACAATGGTTCTCAGATTCTATTCATCTGGATGGGAGAACTATAACAAGATATGGCTTGGTTGCACAATAGTGCACCCTTCAATATAGTCGTACATCCACAAGAGTTGCACACCCTTCCTCTAACAATCCATCTTGAATGGTACAATTGTTGTGGACTTCAATACAAGCTACCTCTTTGACTATATGACATCATTGTACAAGCAATCAGAGAGCACTATTTTTTGACTGCCAATTGGTCCAAATTAGTGGTAGAGGAACTTGATATGATAGCACATTGGCTTTGATACCACTTGTTAGAGTTGGATTTTGCAAGATCTTCATTGCAGAGTAGACTTCCAAGGAGGTCATGCATCCTAGTTTGTATAGCTTGTATTGAAGTCTCAGAGAGTAGAGGAACTTGATATGACAGCACATTGGCTCTGATACCACTTGTTAGAGTTGGATTTTACAAGATCTTCATTGGGGAGCAGACTTCCCGAGAGGTCACCCATCCTAGTTTGTTCTAGCATGGGCTCGCTTAACCATTAGGTTTCCACAAGCTGAGCTAGCCACCTCACCATTCAAAACCAGTTGTGAGAGGCTTGTGAACTACTCAACCTACGCAATGCTCATAGCCAAGCACCACTTCTAGTCACAAGTTAGGCTTAACCCAACACGCAATATACAAACTTCGAAGTGGCAAAACCTTGGGAGAAGATAAGAGGATGTACGTGGTCTTGTGCTTTGTGATGGTATTTCAGCTTCGGTGGCACTAACCCAGTAACCTTGTTGAAGATCTTCTACAGGAACTCCATCAGTTATGGACTTCCAATCATTCAAAGCAAAGAAAGAGGAACTTTTACGAATCTGAACAATAATAACTCCTCCAATGCTAAAAACATTGCAAGCATTCTAAATGAGGTCTTTTGAGTTTCACCCTTCAGAAATTAGCATAGGACAAACTCTTTGGTGAGTCCATCCTTTCATAGGATTCCTACCTTTGAACATCCTACGCTCGTCTTCAATGAAAAAACCATCCATTGTAATAAGCATTCTAAATGAGGTCTTTTGAGTTTCACCCTTCAGAAAAAACACCTTATGTCTCATTGCAAGCATTCTAAATGAGGTCTTTTGAGTTTCACCCTTCAGAAATTAGCATAGGACAAACTCTTTGGAGAGTCCATCCTTTCATAGGATTCCTACCTTTGAACATCCTATGCTCCTCTTCAATGAAAAAAACCATCCACTGCAATAAGCATTCTAAATGAGGTCTTTTGAGTTTCACCCTTCAGAAAAGACCACCTTATGTCTCATTGCAAGCATTCTAAATGAGGTCTTTTGAGTTTCACCCTTCAGAAATTAGCATAGGACAAACTCTTTGGTGAGACTATCCTTTCATAGAATTCTTACCTTTGAACATCCTACGCTCCTCTTCAATGAAAAAACCATCCATTGCAATAAGCATTCTAAATGAGGTCTTTTGAGTTTCACCCTTCAGAAAAAACACCTTACGTCTCATTGCAAGCATTCTAAATGAGGTTTTTTGAGTTTCACCCTTCAGAAATTAGCATGGGACAAACTCTTTGGTGAGTCCATCCTTTCATAGGATTCTTACCTTTGAACATCCTACGCTCCTCTTCAATGAAAAAACCATCCATTGCAATAAGCTCATGAGCATTGTATATAGTTGAAATCAGAGAGCATATTTTTTAGCATAACATCATCATAGCCTGTGCTAAATATGCAAAACCCAAAACAATGCTGACAACAAATTTGGACGAGCTTGTCTCTATCGAAAATTTGATTTTCATCTTCATTAATGACCATCTGCATGATACCGTTTACGTAGTTGATTCTTTGAAAAATTTTATGAAAGACCGAATCTGGTTACCATGCTCCAACTTCAAAGCAAACTTTCCTCAAACTTAGAAGGCATAATATATGTGTAGCTTGAGTATGCTCTTGTAAATATGATAATCATTGTGCTCTTTTTCACCAAGCAAGCTTGACTTATGAGATTGCCTCTCATGAGTTTCTTGCTTTAAGCTTAAACTGTAAGGCATATGTAACCCATTGAAACTATGATCCTTGTACATCATAATGAAAAAAGAAGGACATTTCCCTAGCAAAACAAATATACATATGCATGTAAATATGAAATGCATGCCCCTGTGTACCAGATGGGTGTGTGTGAATGTGTACACATGTATGTTCACATGTGGGTAATTATAAGTAAGTGTACACGTGTGTGTGTGTGTGTGTGTGTGTGTGTGTGTGTGTGTGTGTGTGTGTGCACGCACATGCACGCAAAGTGTGTGCACATGTGTTCATGTACGTGCAATATTACTTCTTGTCTTCATAAAAGTGTACTTCAATGACACAGATAAGCCAGAAAAGCTCACCTTGATACATAGGAATTATCTATCGTATTAACAACTATCAAGTCCTCTGCATCCACAAAGGTAGGTACCTAATGTTTACAATAAGCCCTGTGAGCATTATAATACCAAAAATGGAATGTAACTGTAAGAAGGTAAGCCATACCATTATCTTTTGCCCATTCTCTAGTACCGCTCTCTTGTACCTACACATTCAAATGTATCACAGAGTTCAGAAAACTTCTAAATGTAAGCACAAAATCCAGGGAATGAATTGTCCATAACTAAGAAACATCAACAGCTAAATTTCATAAAGCAACCTTAATCGATATAATTAGGTCATGAATTTTGATTATTTAATTGTCATTTCATAAAATTCATAAAAAATGTTACTTCCTCACAAAAAATGATGTTATCATTATCTTCAAGAATGGTCACAGATACTTTTCAAAGAAACATTTCAATATGTTAATAGAATTTGCTCTCTTTCATAAAAATCGACCAAGGAATTTGCAATCAACTTTATTTCCAAGAGAACTCCCACCTAATGGAGAAAAATTCAGAATCTACCAACCTACATGCTTTATATGTCCATTTACTGATTCCATCGATAATATACACGAATATGATATGATCCGATTTCATAGATTAAAAGGTGGGATCACTATATGGGGCAAAAGCAGGAAATGTTGCATTAAACAAAAAAATTACCGATGTCTTGAAATATTGCTAAAAAATGAACATTTCTTATTGGAATGTTCTACAGTTAACAATTGCATGGATACTTACTGTCTCAATAGAGCCAATATGATCCTAAAATTTGAAGATACACTTTGAGTTCAACTAAATTTGAATATTACAGGCTAATTTACTCTCTCTTGAAGTGAGAAACATGAAACATCAAGTATAACTGCAGGATAAAGCAAGCTTTGATACCATGCTGAAAAGGCACACACTATTCATTAACAAATCTTAGCAGGTGAAGAAAACTGGTATGTCATCAATTACAGAGAACATTGCAGATTCACTCAATGCTCAGATCAATTTCTGGAAGAGTTTTAATATACATTTGAAATGAGCAATCTGCGAGATTGACCATAAGAAAAGTATTTTCTTTCAATGTACGGCCAGAAAAATAGGTTGATAGAAATAAAAATAAATCCAACATTTTGAAAGAAATAGAAAGCCTCTTGCAAATTTTCCAGAACCTTGTCCCTATTTGACAGCCCACTCTCATGTCTCTAACCCATCAGTGCATCCTCCAAGTTGATTTCATGTACCAGCTTTGCACAATCCCTAAGTTTGCTTGTATGCAGTGTGCCATTAGCCCTATTGAGTGTCTTGCCTCCATTTTCTGCAACACCCTATGTTTCTGCCCCTACCTCTGCAACTAAGGCATACTACTGAATTTCACCTTCCTTCCCTGCTATCTAGATCTCTGTACATCATCATTCAATTCTGCACCCTCATTGATAACATAGCAATCTAGAAGAGCAGGGCATGAAACTGAGCCCTTACTATGTACTAGGAGAACTAAGGTTTCTTTCCGTATCATGCACAAAGGCATGATAGAAATGAATATCCCATCCATATTTACATAGTAACTGCGGACTTCAGAGACCAACTGGTGCATCATACAACAAATCTCGTTTGGCTTGTGCGTCAAAGAATCACCCATTTGTGCAAGTTTCTCTAGCTATGCCTAAGTGCATTGCCTCCTGAGTGTCACCAATGTTCCATGTTCTGTCAAAACTCTTGCAATTGATGCTTGGAGTCTAGAGAATTGCTATGTTCAACCAAAGAATCAATCCCCACAAACATAACATAGTGTCATCTCTACCTAACTCATGCAATGGCAGTCCTATCCTCAGACACATGTTCTATGTTCTGTCAAAACTCTTGCAATTGAAGCTTGGAATGTAGAAAATCGCTACGCTAAACTAGAGAATCAATCCCCACAAACATATCATAGTTTCATCTCTACCCAATTCATGCAATGGCAAGTCCTATCCTGAGACACATGTTGGAACACAATTGAGAATATGTGCAATCCTTCTTGTGAAGGGTTGCATTTCCAAAAATCCCCACCTAGCTTGAGACAAGGGGTATTTGTCAAGATAGGTATATTTATTGCTTGAAATTTTTGTTGATGTAGGTACTTGTATACCTTTGAAATTAACTTCAATGTTGTGTCATGCAAGTGTCCACCAACACACACAAGTACCTTGTCATGAAGAGTCCTCCCCTTCACACATCACAAAGAGAACTCACACATCCCTACTCTTCTCAACCAATTACTACTTGGAAGGATAGAGACAATACATGGAATGCCATATATAGGATAGTGCATAGACTTGAACAAACTTCCTCAACTCTCAAGGTTGGCTAGGCCTATTGAGTTCAGTTCATATGTTTTTATCTACACCTACAGGCTACCATACACACATACACACACACACACACACACACACACACACACACACACACACAAAGAAAAAAAGATGATTTAACATACAAATTCTGAGGTGGTTTCTTCAAGCACTTGACCTACTTCATCTTCTGATGGTTCTTGTGCAACTTTTTCTTGTTCTTTCTTATAACAAAGTTTTGCTTTATGTGTCTTTCCTCCACATATCTTGCATGGGTTAAGTGAATAACATCTTGATTATTTGTGATTGGATCTTCCATGATGTTTTCACTTTTTAAATTTCTTTGCTTTAGCAATATATGACATATTGCTCCATTCTCTTCCTTTAGTCTTTTCTCCTCCCTTTGAATCGCTTCTATTACCCTGTCAAGATTTGGATTTGTTTTCTTTTGGAGAATAGTAACAATCATGCTACAAGAAGATGGAAAACTTTTTAGAAGTATTGTAACAAAAATTTCCTCATATATTGGGTCATTCATCCCTACTAGTTGAGTTATGTAGCTCTTTAATTTGTTGATATGCTTTGCCACTGATGTTGAGTTCGACATTTCCAATTGAAAGAAAAAGACAAGTAGACTCCTGAGTCTTAGTCCCAAATATTCTTTCTAGTTTTATCCAAGCTTCTCTTGCACTTTTGATATGTGCAAGATGATGAATATATTCATTACTTAAACTCATACCTATAGCGGACAAATCTTTTCTGTCTTTAGCTATAGCATCTGCATCAGGTTCTTGTATAATAAACCCTCCAAGAGTTGTAGGGGCTATAGAGTACTTGGCTGCTCCACCACTTGAAGATGATGATGAGGTTGCATTTTGAGCTAGATGGGCTTGTGTCCTAAAATATTCTTGTGCAACTTCTACAAACCAACTCCACCTTGTTGCAACCGCTTCACCTCTACTTCAACTTCATCCCATAGATCAATATTCATGAGATAGTATTGAAGATGAGTTTTCCATGTGTGGAAATTCTCCATTGAAATGGTCAATTACTACCATGTTGGATGCCATATCTCTCTATATGTTAACTTAAGCAAATATGCTCAAGTTATTCTCTTACACACACTCACAACCTTCTCTAATACCAATTGTTGGTTTATAAGGCCCACAATCAATATAGAGACAACAATGAAAAAGAGACATGCGAGAGAATAGACAAGACAATAGAGAGATGAAGGAGCAAAGCTCTACATATATGCCATACATTGCAAAATATGAAGTACATGAATTTTACATAGAATCATAGTGTTTGCATATAAATGCACAAATCTGCAGCATATCTTCATTACCTCACAATCTCCATAAAGTGAAGATGATTCTCTCCAAGTATAGATAAGCTCCAAGCTGATCTCCTCTTTGATGTAGAAGAACAATCACAAACCCTAGCAACTTCTCTCCTTGTTGAAGAAGAAGGAAACCTTAATAATCTCTTCCAAGACGATTTAACACCTACCATACACACACATACACAAGATGAGTTAACATGCAAATTCTCAAGTGGTTTCTTCAACAATTTGACCAGCTTCATCCTATGATAGTTCTTCTTCAACTTTTTCTTGTTCTTCTTTCTTATAACAAAATTTTCTTTTATGTGTCTTTCCTCCACATATCTTGCATGGGTTAAGTGAATCACATTCTGATTCTTCGTGATTGGATCTTGCACAATGTTTGAAATTTTTAAATTTCTTTGCTTTAGCAATATATGACATATTGCTTTCATTCTTTGCCTTAAATCTTTTCTCCTCCTTTTGAATTGCTTCTATTATCTGTCAAGATTTGGATTTTTCTTGTTTTGGAGAATAGTAGCAATCATGCTATAGGAACATGGAAGAATTAACAACAATCTCCTCAAATATTGGGTGCTTCATCTGTGCTAGTTGAGCTATGTAGCTCTTAAATTTGTTGTCATGCTCTATGTTGAGTTGGACATTTCCCACTGAAAGAAAGATAAATAGAGAAATAAGAGAATACTGACTCCTAGTCCCAAATAATTTTTCTAGCTTTATCCAAGCTTCTCCTTCACTTTTGATACCTACAAGATGATGAATATGAATATTACTTAAACTCGTACCTATAGTGGACAAAGCTTTTCTATTTTTAGTTATCACATCTGCATTTGGTTCTTGTACAATAACCCCTCCTCGAGTTGTAGGAGCTATAGCCCCTCTTGTTCATATACTTCTTGCTCCATCACTTGAAGATGAGGATGAGGTTGCACTTTGTGTTAGTTGGGCTTGTGTCCTAAAATATTCTATGCTGCTACTGTAACCCAACCAACTCCACCTTGTTCCAACCGCTTCACCTCCCCTTCAACTTCATCCCATGGTCCAGTATTCATGCGATAGTATTGAAGACGAGTTTTCCATGTGTGAAAATTCTCTCCATTGAAACAATCAATTGCTACCATGTTGGATGCCATATCTTTCTATTTGTTAACTTAAGCAAATATGCTCAAGTTATCCTCTTACGCACACTCTCACAACCTCCTCACATGCCAATTGTTGGTTTCTAAGGCCCTCAGTCAATATATGTAGCGGGGTATTCTCATACACCCTTCATATAATGTATTTTATGTTTTGTTTTTCGAGATGCAGAAGTCAAGTACAAGAGATGATTTCGTGAGGAGAAGGAGGAGCAAAGAGCACTGAGATGAAGAAAAGGGAATCCAGCTCACAAAGTTCATGAAGGGGCAGAATTCCCAATCTCCTAAGTGGCATAATTCCCTACTTCACCAATTTCCTAAGTTGCCTAATTTCCCATTTCACCAATTTCCTAAGTTACTTAATTTTCAGTTTCACCAATTTCCTAAGTTTCCTAATTTCCCATTTCACCAATCTCCTAACTTGCCTATTTTCCCATTTCACCAATGTCCTAAGTTTCCTAATTTCCTAGTTCACCAATTCTCTTAGTCGTCTAAATTCCTAAGTTGACCAGTTTCTCAAAGTAATCTATTTTCTTTAGTCAACTTTTTACAAGTTAGTCGACTTATCCCAAAAGTTCACTATTTTTATGAAATTAGTCTACTTACTTCAAAAGTAGTCTATTTTTTAAGAAAATGTTACACTTTTGATTTAGTCTACTTTTTCACTTGAAAAAAGAGACTAAATTTCCAAGATCTCCATATGGTCTAAATTTTCAGCCACTTGCACGCGGAGGACTCATGGATGGTGGACGGCGCGGAATACCAAAATTTGGAAGATAGTGACGGCTCAAGAAAAGTGGACCAAGAAGGAAGTTTTCAGAGTACCAAAATTGTCAGTAAGCTTGCCAAAGAAGAAACTAATTTTGTCCGTTTTGCTACCCTTCACTTCCAGAAAAACTATACAAGTACACCTCTGCATCAAAGAAGAACAAGCTCGGGGAGAGACTCGAGGATGGAATGCACAGCTGAAGCATTGCCTTCCCTTTGTGTGTGTAGAGCTCTTAGCTTACCACTAGTGCTTCACTTGGTAGAATTGAATCAGCTAGCTTGGCACTTTGAGTGAGTAGTGGGAAAGCCGTGATTGGCCATTCTTCTCTTGAGTAGCTATTTGGAAGACTAGGGTTTTGAGAATGTATGTTTAGAGAATCAAAGTCCAGCAATTAGAGTGAAGGTGTATGCTTATGTCTTCCATTGATTGCCCAAAGTTTGCATAATCCTCTTTTGAGCTGTATGTACTCATAATTTCAGCTTCTTTCTCTCATTTCACTGTGTGTCATTGTATATTCTTTTTCCTATTGAGTCTTCAAATTGCAACCCACAATGCATATTGCACTTAAGAGGGCACACCACATTGAGCATATAGATCAAGAAATTGATCTACAAGTGCTCATTTTGGCACTCCCGATGGGACATTGGTTGCAGTTTGAACTTTTAGAAGTTGAGCTCTTAGAAGAATGAAGTTGATGAGGAGCGTCAGAGCAATAGTCTATGACTCATACTCGCTCCAGCCATAAGGAAGGATCTCTTAGACCCATAAAACTCCCATAAAGAGTTATCAACGAAAAAGGTTCCACTACATCCCTCCTAGAGCTTCAGCACTTCCATTTTCATCTCCCGACGCATCGTCATTGCGAGGCATATCAGATCAATACTCAACGCCTCCTTCAACGGACATGGCGGACAACCAAAGACCACAACCCGCGGTGATGGGGACGATTTGACTAACTTGATCTCTCGAATCAACATCGAATTTTCTTCCTTCAAGGAAGCTTCTCATGAGGATGCGGACGATCATGTCAGAAGGTTTCTCTTCCTATGTAAGAGTAGGGGTTTACATCAGCGAGTAGATGCCTTCCTTGCCTCGTTTCCGGCCACTCTTGAAGGGCTCGCAGATCGATGGTACAATCAACACGATGAAGCACACTTCACCACCTGGGATGCTCTCAAAACTTCCTTCACAACTATGTTTACGGTCCCCAGGTAACTCCACAAAACGCACTCTTGATCAATTGAAAAATCTTAAACTACAAAAGGGAGAGGCATTCTCTAAATTGATGAACAGAGTGAAGTCGTTAGTTTCTCGTTTTCCTTACCATCATGGGGATTTTCTAATCAAGAAATGGGTAGAGAAGACTCTACCAAAAATTTCTGAGCAAAAGCTTAGAGAATTACTACAAGCCGATGCATTGTTGGAAGAATTCGAAGCCGCAGCCTCGAGGATCGAAGGAGCAAGGCTCCAGTTCAAAGAACATGAAGGTAACTGATCCTCTTGCACAACTAAGAAGAGATTTACAAACCTTGAAGTTACAAAAAACCTTGCAAGAGGAGAAGGCTTCTTGGCAAGAAAGGGATGAAGCATTAGCTCTACTCCAACAAGAATTAGGGGATCTTAGAACGCAGAAAGAGGTAAAAACATCTATTTGATGCACAATATGTAAGAAATCAAGTTGTCCGGAGAGGTCGGTGTGTCAATTTTACGGATAACCAGGCCATGAAACAAGGGATTGCTATTTTCTCAAGGGCATGCAAGCGAATTGGGCGTCACCAAGTGTATCTATACATCAGCCTCTATTACCAACTCCAAGATTTCAAGTCAATGTATACCACTGCTGAGGTAAACTCTTCTAATGAAAGGAAAACTCCATTTAGAAGACCAGCTCGTCCTATAATGTGCTACAGATGTGGCGAATATGGGCATTTTCAAGGAAAATGCTCCCTCCCAGAAGGGTCTCCACTTTGCAGGTATTGTGTGAATACATTGGATCATTATTTGAAGGACTGTCCAAAGCAGAAGGCTTCTACAAGTGGATCAGCTCCATCCTACTAAGTCAATGTTATCTCTGTCAATAAGGGAAAGCAACAGGCAATTCATTCAAGTAAGAGAGAAGAAAACAACACTCTTAACTATCGACGTATTGAGTCTCCTCCCGCACACTTGAACTTATCTGAGAGGGAGGACCCGAATATGTGTGATGCTCCTGGGCAAATTGAACGATTTTCTCAAGCCAATCATCCTGGGCAATTTGGACGATTTTCACCTAAGGAAGGACCTATTTTTTAAAAATGGTCAAGTTAATGAAGTTGACTTGAAAGATGGGCAAGTGACTAAAAAAGTTGACCAATTTTTTAAAAATGACCACGTTTATAAAGTCGGCCATTTTTTGGAAAATGGTCAACTTAAAGTTGCCCAACTTTTTAAAAATAGTCCACTTAAAAATGGTCAAATTTTTGAAGTGGACTTATTTTCCCAAGATAGCACAATTCAAGAAAATGGACGATTTTTTGAAATTGACTCATTTTCCTAGATTCATGCCACTTCACTCAGTGATCTTGGTCAACTTCACGGCGATGCTCACCTACAGAACTATGGCCCAGAAAAGGAAACCCCAAGCTATGCTCCAGAGTTTAACCGTGTTTCTCAACAGAGAGAAGAAGAGAATCAAGAACTCAATGCTAACCCATCTTTCAACCCAAGTCCAGAAGCTAAATTGATGGCGAACCTCCTCTACCTTCGCCAATACCATCCATCATCAAAACTGAGGAAATATTAAAGAACACCTTCCAGCACTATCATTGTATGATCTATTAAGATTGGACGAAAGATTTAGAAGTGAAGTTATAGGGATCATATAGACATTGTCTCCTCTGACAATTCTTGCAATAAGTGGTGGGCACACTCCAACAAACCTGATGAAAGCTTCAACTTCCGAAAACTTCACAAAGGTATCAACCAACTCTCTAACCGACTTCAAAAGTCCATGTCTATCAGTCACTATATATGGAATAACTATAAATGGAGTAATAATCGATGGAGGTTCGAGCATAAATCTCATGCCAGATTTTACCCTCAAGTTACTAGGACTCCAACTTTCAGGTGAAGCAAAGTTCACAATAACCTTGGCTGACCAAAGTCGAGTTAAGCCTCTTGGTATTGTGGAAAAGGTATCGGTAGAGATGGATGGTCTGACCTTCTCTTTAGATTTTGTGGTGTTCAATCTGCCGCAGGTCAATGGAGGCTTTCCTCTACTCATAGGGAGGCCATGGCTAAGGCACATCCAAGCCATGCATAATTGGGGAAATGATACCATTCTCGTTAACCTACGAGGGCAAGTACAGAAACAAGCACATTTAGATCAAAGAGGGTCTCATGGAGGTAATGCTCATTTTTTCACTATTCTTGAAGAACAACACATTCCTATCATGGAAGCATGTAATGAATTGAAATAAACGATGATCAAGATCTTTTGGAATGGATGGAAGCCTGTCCATGTTATGGTGTATCTATTTGTGAAGGGGAGTCTGAACAGGTATAAAATCTTGGGCTTGGAGAACCGGTCATGGACTTGAGGAGAGGAAAGAAAGGAGTTTCAAAAGATTTGGCCCAACTTGGGAAAGGAAAGGAGAAAAGCACAGCAATAAAAGACTTACATATACCATCAGACATACAGTGGACAAAAGAGCTTTCACCTTTATGGATGCAAGAAAAGAAATCAAAGATCAACATAGACGAATCTTCGGCCTATCCACAACGCATTTTCGAAGACCAAAACGAAGAATCAACCATGATATCTCAACCTGTAAAGCAAGTCAACCTTGGTAATGAGGAACATTCACAACCAATTTTGCTAGCAACATGGCTTTGGGACATAGTGCCCAGAAACGGTTCGGCCGTTTCTAGGAAACCGACCCAGAGACTCCGTTTCTGGGCCAACTTTTCCAGAATTTTTTTTTGAGCCTTTTGGCCTATTCCAAGAATTCAACTTCGAACTAGTTCAATGACTTGGGAAGCACCATGTGATGGAAGATCACCTCTCAAGGATTAAAGGACATCCGGAACTAGATACGGACATAGAAGACAACCTCCTAGATCAATCTTTATTTCAAGTAAGCACTTATCCTACTTGATACTAGGACGTTCATCATTTGTTAACCACGGGAACCTGCCCGCCGAATCTCACACCACTAAAATGGAGAAGATTGCTCCTAAAAAGTAAGAATTTTTCAATCATTCAAAATACTCTTTTTTGAGTACGACATGATGGGATGTATAGGAGATGCATCTTACCACATGAAGTACAACAAATACTAGAAGAAGCCCATGGAGGAATGGTTGTGTGCCATTGTCCAGGTCAGATAAGAGCACATTGGATCTTACATGGAGGATTTCAAGATGCAACACAATATGCAAAGACATGCGACACCTACCAACGTTATGCACCAAAACCAAGCAAGCTCATTAGCCGCTTTCTTGTATGAAAATATTTTCTGCAGGTATGGCTGTCCAATTGAAGTTACAAGTGACCAAGGATCTCATTTCATCAACATAACCCTCATTGAAATATTTATGAAGTACAAAATTTTCCACAACATTATGCCTCATGGAATCTCTTTATTATGGATGATCCACACTTCCAATCACCACCTAGTGAACACTCTAGGTTCTGGCTTTGGTATCATGATTTATGATGCATAAAGTATGATGCTACATCTAACATGTAATATCATACGAGTCACAAGAGTATGATGTTTATATTATGTTTCATCACTTGTATGTATCTTGTATGATGTATATGTGCTTACCTTTGTCACAAAGGATCATTAACGACTCCACATGAATCAATGATGGATGTTCTATCAATGTATGATGTTTATATTATGTTTCATCACTTGTATGTATCTTGTATGATGTGTATGTGCTTACCTTTGTCACAAAGGATCATTAATGACTCCACATGAATCAATAACTTATGAGTCACAAGAGTGTGATGTTTACATTATGTTTCATCACTTGTATGTATCTTGTATGATGTGTATGTGCTTACCTTTGTCACAAAGGATCATTAACGACTCCACCTGAAACAATGATGGATGTTCTATTAGTATGTCCTCAATCCAACGAGTGGTATGAGATATACTTTAACTTTTTGAGTATTATGAAGTCTCTATGCAAGTTCTTCGTTGTATATTTCTGCATAGATTGGTTGTATATAAACTAAAATTTCTTCAAGATAAAACAATCAATTTTGATTTTGGATCCGAATAATTTAAATGATTAAATTTGGATTTGAATCTCACAATTTAAATTCTCATTCATACTATGGCAATGAACAAAACTTACACTATGAAAGCAATGGAAGTGACAAGTATTAGCTTGAGTGCAAAACTTTGACAAATTAGGATCATTATCAACATATGTGCACTTATTCTTGAATTGTTGCTTACTAACAAAGTGATGCACCTTGTTTATGATCTCGTTGAAAGAATGATTCAGAAATTAAATTCTATTCACAAAGTTAACCTAACACTAAACGAGAATATGAAAAATTGTGCATGATGCAACAGAATATGCCTCTGATCTTATTCAGGGCCAAAGGACCTGAGTGCTCACAAACAAGTGAAGCTAAAGTTAGATGGACATCATGAGGTGATTTCCCAAATTTGATGCACTAGAATTCTTCGAATCACTGGATTTATGCAAAACCTCAAAGAGACATATTTGCTATCTGTATCATTAAAGATCGAAATAGAATGCATCAATGGGAAATGCTTGTATCACATACTCCAAGATTTCAAGAGCGTGCCCTAAGTATATTTTTGCAGGAGCCAGCATCTCATGTGAAAGGAAATGGAGTAGTTTTTTCCTTACTAGAACGAAAGGAATAAATAAATTACTTCCAAAAGAATTTTGCAATACTTCTTGAAATTCATACAATCCTTTGGCTTGTTTACAAGATGTGGAAAAACTGTGAGAACATGAAAATCACTTTGGACATGTCCGCGGAAGAAACAGATGATTTTACATTGTTTGCGTTGTGAGGAATGAAAAATTTTCTGAATGCTTTTGATATAATATCTTAAGGTGGAGAAGTGTGAGTACTTTCTCATTTGAATTAAGCTTCAAAGATATCAGATCCTCAGCTCAACTTCAATTAAAATTTCCAATTGTAGGTGGTGAAGTGAAGTGTGTGGATGCAGGGAATGCAAAATGCACTACTCCTGGAGCACATGTAAGCACATGGGCATATTAAGCACGTTACCATAATAAACACTCTTCACACATTACCATAATAGACACTTATCACCAAACTTCAGTACCATCACTACAAATTACACTTAGGAGTACGAGTCACAGCAGCAAGCAGAATAGAGCACAAGACAACACCAACTAGAAAGCCAAATGTAACACAATCCGAATACAAGCCATTAGCTAATCATACCACAACTAATCATACCACTTTTCATTTAAATGCCAAACAATGGAACAATAGAATTCAACCTCTAAATATTCTCACATAAGTAGCATAAGCAAACAACATAGCAGGTCTCTACGAGCTCTAAGTCTGCTCTCACTCTCAGCTATAGTCTCCTATAGTGTGCACTATATGCTATATGCTTCTCTCTTGAGATTTCCCCTTTTTATAGGAGAGAGGTGAGGAATCGGTTACAATAGGAGAGTATGTTACACGGGAGTAATGGGAAGTTAATGCACTAGGCGGTTTCATTTGTCAGCATGGCCGCCAGTACCAGACTTTGTCGTGTAATGATGAGTGGTTGGCCCCACTTGGCCGCCTTGTCAACTTGTCTGGCATGCCTTGGTCATGAGTCGCCCAACTCTACCATCTGGACGTCTCGGTGCCCAGCTCCAGTTTTTGAACGTCTTGGCGCCCTACTCCAAATTTTGAATGTCTTGACGCCCAACTCTAGTTTTTGGACGTCTTGGCGCCCAACTCCAGATTTTAGACGTCTTGGCGCCCAACTCTAGATTTTGGATGTCTTGGCACCCAATTTGATATTTGGTCCCTTGGTGCCTTTCTTTACTCTGTCCTTCAAAAATTTATTCTATAGGTTGCCCGCCACTAGTGTCTCTCCGTCTCGGAGAGAGAGAGAGAGGAAAAATCAATTACGGAGTTGTTACAAGAAAATAAATGTATTGATTACATCATGAAGTGCGAAATATAACAAGAGAGTAAATGGAGTGAATACATCATGAACAACCAAATAGAATTCTGCAAGGATTTCCTTCTCCCAGTACAAAATATAGCCCCATGAAGTCCTATAAAACTGGTGCAAAAATAAAATACTATGACACTGTGCAGCAATAAAATAAAGTACTAGGACACTCTAAAGCAAAAAATGTGTGATTTCTGTCCAAATGACAATGATGCTAGTCGCATGCTTCCCAGGCCTTCGATTCTCAACTGCAGTGTCTTCCTGTTCTTCATTTGGAGTATCTTCCTGGTAGCAAAAAATGTGTGATTTCTGTCAAAATGACAATGATGCTAGTCGCATGCAGGCTGCTTCCCAAGCCTTCGATTCTCAGCTGGAGTGTCTTCCTGTTCTCCATTTGGAGTATCTTCTTGGTCTTCTTCTCCTCTTGCTGGTGGGGGAACGTCCTCCGTGTCTGAAGATGTGAGCAAAGATTTTAAGGCACTAAATTTAGATTTGAGTGCATCCCTTTGCTTCTTCACGGAGTGCATTTTCAGCCAATAGTTTCTTGTTAGCTGATTTAAGGTCCTTATTCTCAGCCTTCAACTTTGTGCTCTTCTCTTCTTCATCCTGCAGAAATGCTTCTAGGTTGTGTACTTTCTTTTCAAGCCTGTTTGCATCCCTGAAGTGTCCAGACAATTCGACGATTTGCATGTAGATCTCTTTGTTGACGAGACTTACTCTGAGACATTCTTCATTCAACATGTTAGCATGAGTGCGTAGCCGATTCTCTAAATCGACACAAGTCTATCTTTCTTCCAAAAGTTTGTTAGTAATTTCGGAAAATCTATTCTTGGCAACATCCATCTGGCACATATTCTGTAAGTGATTGGGAACTAAGGGCCAGATATGTTTTTTGTACCTTTCATTTGCGGATAGCTGTTGTTGCTCTGAACTAGGTGAATCAAGAAATGGATTCGGAGGTAAATCTGTAGCGGGCTTATGTCGGGAAGGAGAGAACCGAAATGGTGGTGGAAAGGGTAGTATTTCGAACGGCGGTTGTTGAATAGTGTTTTGAGATTGCGTAGGTGGGATGGGTGTATCATTTGGGGGGATAGATGTCGGTGCTGGTGGGAGTGGCGAAGGGGGATGTGATGATGCCTGTGGCAATGGGGAGTGGGGTGGTGCGGGTTGTGGAGGGGAAGGTGGTGGTGTGGGTAATGATTGAAATTGGAGATGAATTGGGTCTATCAGTGGATCAATGGTGATGTGAGTGGGTATGGTGGGAGCGGGAGTGGTAGTGGGATGAGGTGTGGCAATGGGTGCACTGGGTGCGTCTGAAGTGTGTGGGGTTTGTGAAGGTGGGGGAGATGGAACGGCGGGAGAAGCTTTCTTAGAGGAAGTAGGCACGAGTTTGATAGGCGGAAATGGGGTATTAGCTGATGTGCGTACCTTTTTTGATGTTCGAGCATATCCTTGCTGGTCAATTGGAAGAGTATCGAGGAGCTCCCTCGAATCCCTTTGTATCTTCACTCTTTGTTTCTTTCGAGGATGCACTGCACTAGGTTGTTTAGAGGATGCCAGACCCGACACATCTCTCGAATGTAGGGCTGAAAAATACCTGGCAATGTAGAGCATAATGTGACCTCCTATCACTTTGAAGGTAAGAGCCTTCTTGCCTACCTGCTGCCCATAGCGTTTTTTCCGTTCAGCTAGTGTCTGCAGAAGAGTTTTATGATATGGATAGGGTTTGGTATTGACAAAGCAGAGAAGGGGTTCACATATTTTTGATGTCCGTGAAGTGCAAATTATCTTTGAGGAGGAAGAACACTTTAAATAAGAGTAGGTGCTTCATCATTACCTGACTACACTTTGGAGTCGAAAAACTAGTTGCACATGCCTGTAATATATCAGGAACTGGCAACTCGGCGTACCTGCCTTCCTTCTTTGTTTCTGGAATCCCTTGGCTACCCAACATAATTGCTAACTTCTCCTTGGTGATCCTTCCTCCAGAAAGTGATGGAAATGACTTAAAGAGTGTTAAGATCTCCATACCACAATTCTGAGGGTCACTGAGGGAGGGAAGCTTAGCTTTTGCTAATGTGATTAACCCCATATTGTTCAATTCCTCTAAAGTGAATGAGTTTTGAAGCTTACCGGAAACGCTTAAATCCAACGTTAGAGAAATTTCCCCTCGAATGGAGATGATGATCTCTGTTGTCGTAGCCACATTAGCCACATTTGTTCATGGCGCCCCATTGTCCCTTATCTGAGTGGTTGTATGAGTGTCTGCTGTAGAGGCATGCTCATTATATGGATCCTCCTCTTCTAGTGACTGTGATTCGGAAGGATTTTCCTCAGAAACAACGTACAGTGAATCACCAGAGTCTTCATTGGAACCGGATTGGCCAGATGCACTCTCTGTGTCTGTTTTGAATTCTGAAAATGTTTCTTCAATTTCTACTTAAGATGATGCCATGGTAACTATAGTGCCTTGTGTGGACCGAGTGGGAAATGATGAACAGATATTGAGGTTGAAGTACTAATTGTAGCAAACCTGGATAGTAGAGTGGAGAACAGAATTGGAGACCTGTGTAATTCTGAATTGAAGACTTGGATTGAAGAGACGTCTGGTCCCGCTTCTTATAGCCCAATTGGAGACGTTGATAGCAGTGAATTGGAGAGAATTTGACTTCTTCAGAGCGGGATAGCCAGTGTTAGATGCTGATAGGGGAATTGGAGACTTGGATTGAAGAGCAGAATATGAGAATGGATCGAAGAGATGGTTCAGCTTCTAATTCCGGCTGAGCACAAGGTGCACGTCCAGCAGGCTTAGCACAAGGTGTTGTTCAGCACACTTCAGATGGTGTAGATTTAGCAGTCGCCTGGATCAGCCGTCGCAGAGTTCTTTCCCCAGGATATTAGGAGTGGTGAGCCTTAAGATATCTGGACCATATGGCTGCATCCACATAAGCAAGCGTCCAGAAAAGGCGCCATCAGATGCTACTCTGGATAGGTACTCGTCAGTCAGAAAACTCTCTGTGTCCTAGGAGATGCGAATTGTGTGCTGAGAAGCGCTCTTCCAATGGGTTGTTGAGATGATGTATGGTGCTGATGTATGGGTGCTGTGTATCGCTGTTGATGCCTAACATGAGCGACGGTGAGATTCTAGGTGAGGGACATAGTTATAGGATAGTGGTGTGGCATGGAACGATCTGAGCCAATTAATCTCTGTCTAATTTTAGAATGGTCAATAAATTGGGTTATCGTGATCTTGGGGTAGGAAGGAGATAATGTGATCTTGGGGCGCCCCTGTTTTGTAAGCGTCTGAGAGCACGGGAGCTCCCAGCAGCAGGGATTTTATGGCCCCGTTAGATGTCAGTTGCCTAGCAGCTTCAATTTGTGCCTCTCGTTGAGCTTGATTATTTGAACCTGTTCATATTGAGGGAGTTGAGGACAAATTTGCAAGTGAAAAATCTGGGTACTTTGTATTTGGTAACTTAGGGGAGCGGTGGGATGGAAGGGGGAGTAGAGGAGGGTAGGTGGCTTTTGCAGATCGGGTTGGCATTAGAGGGAGGAGTAGGGGAGGGGAGGTCGTCAAGGTTAGGGAGGGAGACAAAATGGAAGAGGAGGTCACCTTATTTATGAGGGATAGGGAGGGAGGTTTGCCTTAGACAACCTTAGGTTGCTTCAGGTAAACCAATTTGGGGTTCGCTCAAGGGTGCATGAGGGGAAGGGGGAATGTTTGCTATGGATGGAGAAGGACAATTCTTAACATGAGGGAAAGTGATGAGAGGTTGCCCTAGCCTAGGAAGAAAGAGTAATGAGGTAGTTTTTTTGAAGAGGAGAAGAGGTGGGGAAGGGATGAGAGAGGTTAGATCGTTATTGTGAGCAAGGAGGTAGTAGTCGCATCTCGAATTATTAGAGGGAGGAGATGTTGCCTAAGTAACATAGGATGGAGGTAAGATCGCCCATGTGCATAGGAAGGAGTTGAAGATGCCCATGGAACATAAAGAGAGATGATGTCGCCCCTAGTATATCAAGGAGGTGAAGTTGCCTTTGGTGCACAATAGGGAGATGAGGTCGCCCATAGTATATCAAGGAGGTGAAGTTGCCTTTTCACAATAGGGAGGTGAGGTCGCCCCTAGTATATCAAGGAGGTGAAGTTGCCTTTGGTGCACAATAGGGAGGTGAGGTCGCCCATGAGTATGATGAGGAGGTAGGGTCGCCTTGTTGCATACAAAGGTAGGGTCGCCTAGGATTTGATGTCGCCCATGAGACCTGTGATGGAGGTGAGAGGAAGGACGAGGGAGGTAGAGGGAGGTGGAGGGGAGGGTGAGATAGGTTAGAGGAAGAAGGAGAGGACATGGCCCAAGTCAACACAAGAGGGGAGAGGAGGGGAGGTGGCCCAAGTTACATTGAGGGAGGAGGGGAGGTGGGCTTAGTGGACATATAGAGGGAGGAGGAGGGGAGGTGGCCCAATTTATATTTGAGGAAGGAGGAGGGGAGGTGGCCCTAGTCAAATTAGAGGGAGGCGGAGGGGAGGTGGGCTTAGTGGACACTTAGAGGGAGGAGGAGGGGAGGTGGCCCAATTTATATTTGAGGAAGGAGGAGGGGAGGTGGCCCTAGTCAAATTAGGAGGAGGAGGAGGAGGGGAGGTGGCCCTAGTCAAATTAGAGGGAGGAGGAGGGGAGGTGGCCCTAGTCAAATTAGACGGAGGAGGAGGGGAGGTGGTTGTCATAACTTTCCCAATGATACCCCTCATTTTTGGGGGAAAAGATTGGCACACTCCACAATGAAACTCTCTCTTAATCAGTAAAGAAGATCAGCTCCTTGAGCTCTGCGCGCGCACGGAGAACGAGAGGATTTTCTGCTGCCCAGCCACGCACGACTCTCCCGATCATTCTCTTTCTTTCCCATAATGAGTATGACCCTCTTGGCTCTACACATGGGTGCCACATGGCACTCATGTGTGAGCCCATTTAAATGACTTAAAAGGTGGTTCACACCTCTCTAAGGGACTACTCATATAACAGTTTCCTTCCCCTTAACTCCATTTTTGTCCTCAAAAATGGTATTGGAAGGTCCTATGAAAGAGATAATCAAAAGAGTAGTGCTCCCACTATATCCCCATGTATAGAAATACATGGTCCTGTCTCCGTGTTGTTTCCCCATATCCTTCCCCTTAAGAAGACTCTTGGGAAGGTAGTCTAAAATTGGGAAACCGTCTCTGAAGGGTGCTAACCCGCTCCCATGTGGCACTATCTTCTGAACTATCTTTCCACTTTACTATACACTCTTTATACAAGTGACTTCTCGTCCATTTCTCTCGAGTGCATAGTATGCTCTCAGGCTCATGTGGAATAGATTGAACAGAAATAGGCTCTACTACCTCACTATCTGGAATGAGGTTGTCAGATTCACCGAGCCTTTTCTTAAGCCGGCTAACATGAAAAACTGGATGGATTTGACTATTCTCTGGAAGTTGGAGCTGATAAGCCATCTTTCCTATTCTCTTAAGTATTTGGAAAGGTCCACAATACCTAGGAGATAGTTTTGGACAAGGTTCCGTCTTCATGGTTTCAGACCTAGATGGAACTCTAAGATAAACCTGCTCTCCTACCTCAAAGTTGATCTCTCTCCTTTGAGGGCCAGCATAGGCTCTAGCTCTATCCTGAGCTCTCCTAATGTTGTCCTTAGCAAGCCTAAGCATATCGTTCATCTCTTCCAAGAAGTCCTTTGCAGCTTGAACTTTTTCATTCTGCAAGCCTACTGCATAAGGAGCTCTTGGCTGAAACCCAGACATAAGCATAAATGGACTATGCCCAGTGGAAGAGTGCTTGGCACTATTATATGCAAACTCTACTATAGGTAAGTACTCTTCAAAATTAGTTTGCCTTTCATTTACATATGCTCGAAGCATATCCTCTAGGATTTGGTTAACCCTCTCTGTTTGCCCATCCGACTGTGGATGCTCGGCCGTACTCATGCTAAGTTTTGTATCCAACCTTTTGAAGACCGCTCTCCAAAAGTGGCTAGTAAACTTTCTATCCCGATCAAAAACTATGTCTCAAGGAAGACCATATAATCGGTATAGGTTCTCTACAAAGAGTCTAGCCAACTCTGGTGTCTTCACTGTAATACGTGTCGGAATAAACCTAGCCATTTTGGTTAACCTACCCACAATTACCCAGACTGAGTCGTGCCCTCTCTGTGTCTTAGGTAATCCGACTATAAAGTCCATGGAGATACTCTCCCACTTCCCATTAGGAATATCCAATGGGTGGAGTAGTCCTCCAATCCTCAACCTCTCAGCTTTGTTGACCTGGCATTTATTGCACTTAAGCACATACTCTAGGACGTCCTTATGAAGTCCAGGCCAATAAAACTGCCTCTTAACAAGATCATAAGTCTTGTTAACTCCTGGGTGTCCCGCACTAGGTGTGTCATGACACTCGTACAAAATATGCCGTCTCATCTCAGTATCTCTAGGGACACACACCTTACCTTTATATAACAGATATCCATCATGGACACTGTAATTCTTCCACTTGAATCCTTCTTGAGTACCCGTCGATACTCCATGCTCACTCGAAACCCGTATATGACGATCCCCATTCTCTATGGCTTCCCAAATCTCGGAATATGCAGGATCAAGCCTACATTTTCCTCTAAGAGACTCAAGTAGCTCGCTAGTGATATGAGTAAAACTCAGTCCATTGAGCATAGGCATGCGGCTAAGTGAATCAGCCACTACATTAAACTTTCCCTTCCTATACCTAAGCTCATAATCAAACTCCTGAAGGGTCTCTGCCATCGGGCCTTACGACCTTTAAGGTCTGTTTGATTAGAGAGCCACTTAATGCTCTCTTGATCAAACACTATCGTAACTTTGGCACCATATAAATAATGACGCCACTTCTTCAAAGCATGGACTATTGCATACAACTCCTTCTCATAGACGGAGTAATTCTTCTGAGCCGGTTCTAGTTTCTTGCTCTCAAAAGCTACTGGTCAACCATCCTATACTAAAACCGCTCCGATAGCAAAATCACTCGCGTCCGTCTCAACCACAAAAGGTTTGTTGGGATCTGCTATGTGTAAAAGTGGAGTTGTAGCAATTGCTACTTTCAACTTTTCCATACTTTGCTTTTGTTCGTCTCCCCAATGAAAAGCTTTCCCTTTCCCTTTAAGCTATTCCGTCATCGGAACAGCAATCTTGGCATAGTTCTTAATGAATCTTCGATAGAAACCTGATAAACCTAGGAAGATCTGCAGCTCTTCCAGGTTCCGTGGATGTGGCCATTCCATAATAGCCCTTACTTTTTCAGGATCCATCTGGATTCCATCCTGGGAGACTATATGCCCAAGGTATCTAACATCTGTCTTGAAAAATTCACACTTTGATTCCTTAGCAAAGAGTGAATTTTCCCTTAGAGCACTTGAAATACTTTCCTCAAATGTTCCAAGTGCTCCTCTTCTGATGTACTATAGATCAGAATGTCATCCAGGAAATCTACTATAAAATGTCCTAAATAAGGCCGTAAAACACTATTCATGAGTTTCATGAAAGTGGAAGGAGCATTGGTGAGACCGAAAGGCATCACCAAAAACTCTTAGTGCCCATATCTAGTTCTAAATGCAGTCTTAGGGACATCCTCTGCCCTAATCCTGATCTGGTGATATCCTGATCTAAGATCAAGCTTGGTAAAATACCTAGCTTGATGTAACTGATCAAATATATCTTCCAACCTAGGCATTGGAAATCTATTTTTGATAGTTACCTTATTAAGTGCTCCATAGTCTATACATAATCTCATAGAGCCATCTTTCTTTTTAACTAGGAGCATTGGCGATGCCCATGGTGAGTTACTAGGTTTGATAAGCCCTTTTCTAAATAATCTTGCAATTGCTTCTCAACCTCCTCATGCTGAGAAACAGTAAACCTATAAGGTGGTCTACAAATAGGGTTAGTGTTAGTAACCTCTATGCCATGGTCAATGTCCCCTCTCTCATGTGGTAGCCCTCTAGGTAAGTCAATGGGAAAAACATCTCTATACTCAAACATAAGATCCTTAAAACTTTTAACCACACACTCTTGCAAAAAAGAATAGTAGAAAGTCCTGTTCATATTTACATTCCTAGCATGAAAATATACATCAGATGAGCTGTCTATACAATGCTCCATATCATGACTATACAATAAAAACATGTCCTGTACATGCTGAGAATAACAGAGACTATACAATTCTAGTGATGAAATGAGAGGTGCACTAGGTACATCTCTCTCTCCCTGAATACAAACTTTACTTCCATTCTTTTCAAATTCGAGTGTGTTATTTTGATAGTTGCGTTTAAGTGTGTCTCCCAATCCCCATAGCCACTCTCTTCCTAAGACTAGATCTGTCCTCTCCATGTTCATAATTTGGAAGTCCATATAATCTGTATAATCCTGCATCTTGACTTCCAAATTGGATACCATAGTATCCCATATTCTTTTATCTTGCCCTTGCATCATAGAAACAATGTATTTATGTGCACTCGGCTGCTGGTGAATCTTTAATTCCTTGACCAAAGCATAGTTTATGAAATTATGAGTAGCAGAGTCATCTATCATGACCCGCACTCTGGTCCCGTATACACTACCATGCAATTTGACTAGGTCATGTGGTCCAAACTGCGGTGACCACAATGACTGAGTCAAACAACAGGTGTGCTCTATATCCTCGTGCATCACCTCCACTCCCTTGCAGCTAGAGCTCCTATGAATAGGAAGGGTCTGCACTAGGTGGACCGCCTTTTTGCCCTTTTCGGAGGCCGTACTGGTCCTTTTTCTTTTCTTCCCCCTTCTTGAGTGGACAGTTCCACTGTAAATGGCTAGGAGATAGGCACCTAAAACACAGGTTCTCCCTTTTGGCCTTCTCAAACTGATCTTTGGATAGCCTAGGCCCTTGTGATCTTTGTTTTTTAATAAAAACTTTGTTTTCCCCAAAAGGCAACTTCTTCTTGAATTTAGTCGTACTAAGAGGCTTGAGGGGCTGATCCGTCTCCATAGGAGTATACTGAGGACGGTTATGGTCCTCATATATCTGTGCATATTTGATTGCCTCCTCAAACGTCTTAGGCGCATTCCTTCTGACTTCCCTCTTTATGGCTTTGTCTAAGCCCCTAACAAACCCTCTGGTCTTCTGAAAATCATATAAGCCCTTAAGTTTCAAAATGATCTCTCTATAGTGGGATAGGTAGACCGAAAGAGGCCTACCTCTCTGTGTAATCCTATCCCACTCATCCCAATTCCTCTCCTCCTCATTCTCAGGAAGAAAGTCTTTTAGAAAAAGAGTTTCAAACTGAGTCCAGTCAGTAGGGATAGAGTTCGCCTCCTTAAGACTCATCCACCACTTATAAGCACGCGAGCCGAGGGAGAGACTCACCTCTAGCACACGATACTCAGGTGGGGTGCCCTTCAATTGATGCAAATCATGCCACTTTTGTAAAAAAGTGTAGATTGCATCCTTGTTCCTGTCTCGTTCATCCCCCGTAAAGGTAGGTGGCTTCAAGTCTTTCAAGAGGGGAGCTTCCCTAGAGCTCTCTCCTTTATGCTTACTAGGAAGAGAAGTATCTTTCCTAGTGAGTTCCAAAGGAATAGGAGGAGTCTCTCTTTCCTTCCCTTCCTAGCTAGGAAAGAGGTGACACTAGTCTCAAGTGAGATCATTTGAGACTTAAGCTGCTGTATAAGAGATGTGATGCTACCAAGATCTTTCTCTAATTTAAGGGTTTGCTTTTTCAAACCTATGAATTGGTCACGAGTGACAAATTCATCTATAAGTTCTTCATAAGTATATTCTTCTTGCGAAGGCCCTTTCTCTTCTAAGTTCTCTTCTATTTCTTTCCCTAATTCTACTTCTTCCATTCTAGAATCAGGATCCTCTAGTTGCTCTTTAGATGGAGAAGTGGTTTCAACTACTTGTTTGCCTTTAGTTTCCATGTTTTCCTACCCTTCCCCCGTTTGCTAACTAGAGTATATGAAAATGAATGGAAGTAAAGCTCAAATATGCAAGAAGAAGAGAAATATATCACAAGAGCACTTCCCTGTTACAAAGTAGAGCTGCGGAAGCGAAATCCAAGCGAGTCTCTGATTTTGAATCCTCGCCATGCCCAAAAGAAAATTGGAAATGTCCGGTTGGTCCGGGGAGGTTCTAAACACCATAAATCATCCAAAATAACACCAAAAGCACGTGGGAATAGCCCCAACCGGGCAAACTGAGTGAAACTGAACAATTTCAGAGATTCGACAATCCTCGCCAGTCCAAGAATGGCTGCCCAGCACCTGTACTTCCAGAATTTGAGACTATCCCAAGTGAAAAAAGTGAATTTGGAGTCCGGATGACGAAAAACTAGGCCCGGGAGTAGCCGCCTAGTTCCTGCTGAAGCGCTGCAGAGAGATTTTGGTGGGGCAAATCTCATTCAAATCCAACATCGATGGTTTCTGAGCGAAGCTTAGGAGTATAGCTTCGAAACGTGACCAAGATTTTTAAAATCCGATATCGTATGAGGAAGCTATGGTGCGGGGAAGTTGGGTATGCCACCAATGGAAAGTGAAAAAACTCATCTTCATGGATAGATGACTTTGTGAAGCTCAAAACTGAGGAACCAAAGCTTTTTTGAAACTACCCAAAGCCCATATCCCATAACCACAGCCCATAATACATAGGTGCATCATAACTTTCCCAAAAATTTGGCTTATAACATCACGTTTCCACTCCACAATTCCAAAAGAATTTCGAAATATTACCTCCTTCCTCAACTGGAATTCACTGTCAATACCAAAAAAAACTCGGGCTATCGATGGAGGAGCTTCTTATCCCATATTCGTGGGTGCAGCCACTTGATAGTCCCATATATAGACCAAGAAGCAATTGATTCCTTCACCCAAGAGGAGGGGAGGAGGGAAGCTCCGTCTACTGAGCTCTCTCACTCTGCTGCTGCGCTCGCTTGACCGTCTGCGAGCCTGTAGGCGCCTGGATATGTGTGTCCGTGGGCCGTCCGTCGTCGTCTCCTGTGCTCAGATACCAGTGTCATAACTTTCCCAATGATACCCCTCGTTTTTGGGGAAAAAGATTGGCACACTCCACGATGAAACTCTCTCTTAATCAGTAAAGAAGATCGACTCCTTGAGCTCTGCGCACGCACGGAGAACGAGAGGATTTTCTGCCGCCCAGCCACGCACGACTCTCCCGATCATTCTCTTTCTTTCCCATAATGAGTATGACCCTCTTGACTCTACACATAGGTGCCACATGGCACTCATGTGTGAGCCCATTTAAATGAATTAAAAGGTGGTGCAAACCTCTCTAAGGGACTACTCATATAACACTGGTCTAGTCAAATTAGAGGGAGGAGGAGGGGAGGTGGCCTTACTCACTTGGAGGGGAGAGGAGGGGAGGTGGCCCCAAGTCACATTAGAGGGAGGAGGAGGGGAGGTGGTCTAGTCAAATTAGAGGGAGGAGGGGAGGTGGCCTTAGTCACTTGGAGGGGAGAGGAGGGGAGGTGGCCCCAAGTCACATTAGAGGAAGGAGGAGGGGAGGTGACCCTAGTCAAATTAGAGGGAGGAGGAGAGGAGGTGGCCTAAGTCACATTAGAGGGAGGAGGGGAGGTGGCCCTAATCAAATTAGAGGGAGGAGGAGGGGAGGTGGCCTTAGTCACTTGGAGGGGAGATGGCCCCAAGTCACATTAGAGGGAGGAGGAGGGGAGGTGGCCAAAGAATGGCCAGAGTGGAAGTGGAGGAGAGGTCACCCAATTGCCCATGCTAGCTTGAGAGGGAGGAGAAGGTAGGGTCGCCCAAAGAATTGCCATGATGAAAGTGGAGGAGAGGTCGCCCATGTTGGTTGGCTAGCTTGAGAGGGAGGAGGAGGTAGGGTCGCCCAAAGAATTGCCATGATGAAAGTGGAGGAGATATCGCCCATGTTGGTTAGCTGGCATGAGAGGGAAGAGGAGGTAGGATCGCCCAAAGAATCGCCATGATGAAAGTGGAGGAGAGGTCGCCCATGTTGGTTGAGCTTGAGAGGGAGGAGGAGGTAGGGTCGCCCAAAGAATTGCCATGATGAAAGTGGAGGAGAGGTCGCCCTTGGAAGTGGTATGCGATGATCTTTTGCCAGTCTTTGCCTAGAGAGGTGGCATCGGAAGGATAAGGGAGGAGAATCCCTATGATAAGGGCATCCCTATGATAGCATATAGAAGAAATTAGTAGCATAATGCGTATGAGTAGCAAGACGGAGATGGTAGTGGTGGTAGTAGTGTGGGAGTAGTTGGAAAGGGAAGTAGATAGATGTTTACCTGAAGAAGATAGTTGAGAAAAAAATCCAATAGCTAAATAAGGAAAGGACATAAGCTATTAGGAAATAACATAAGAGATATATGTACATTATATACAAGGGTAAGTTCCTGCTTTCCTATCATTCCACATAGGGTTTTAGCTTAGATTCGTTGACTAAGGGCAGTACTGTGCCCGTCAATGTGGAGATTTGTGCTCCACCTTTTGGAAGTGTGCGTATGACCTTAAAAGGTCCGTTCCATCTCGGCATCAACTTCTTTTTCGCTTTCTTCTCAAAGAGCCGCGGGTGGTACAACAAAACTAAGCTTCCTTCCTTGATCTTTGATTTCCAGAGTTTTGCATCATGCTCCTGTTTTCTTCTTTCCTGTACTTCCACTAGAGTCTCATTGCCTATCTTTCTTTTTTCTTCAAGAAGTTGTAGCCTCACAATGTTGGCTGAGTGTGCACTAGTAAACCCAGGAATTCGATTGATTCCCATGTGGTCGGAGCCATGCAAGAACTCAAAAGGAGCAATTGCTTGTATTCCATAGATTAGCTCAAATGGAGTATGTCCTGTTGTGGCTTTGAATGAAGTTCTGTAGGCCCACAATGTTCCAAGATATGCATGGCCCCATGTATTAGGAAACTGTAAGCATGTTTTTCTCAATTAGAGCATGAGAACCTTATTTGTGCTCTCTGCCTGACCATTTGCCCTTGGGTAGTATGCACAGGACTTCTTATGGAATATTTGATACTTTTCAAAAATTAAAGTCGGCACCTTGTTGACGAAATGGGATCCTTGATCTGTTGTGACCTCTATTGGACATCCATATCTGCAAAAGATGTAATTATACAAGAAGGTGGCTACCGTTTCAGGAGTACATTCCTTACTGGCTATTACTTCACCCACTTAGTGGCATAATCCGTCACTACTAGAAGATACTTTGCGCCTGAATCTTGTGCTACTAGAAAAATTGGGCCGACAAAGTCTATTCCCCAATGCTCAAAGGGTTACCAAGCGACAGAAATATTAAGTGGTTGCTTCCTTTGTCGTGTTGATTTGGGTGCAAATTTAGTGGCATCTCTGAAGAGATATGGCCACCATAGGCCACTGTGGAGTATCCTTAGTGAAGTGATATGTCCAGGAAAATGACCACTAGACTTACCTTCATGTGCCAATTGAAGAACAGTTTCTATTTCATGTGGTTGAAGACACTTTCTGTACATCCCATCAGGACCAACCTTATAGAGGGTGTCTTTTGCCATTATGAAATTCTTACTTTTCAAGAGGAGTCTACGCCTTTCCAATGGAGTAGACCCCGTCCGAAATTGACCCTTGTCTAGGAGCAGAGTCAAATCAACATACCATGTAGGTGCTACATTTACCTTGTATATTTGGTTGTCTGGGAAATCATCTTCTACTCCCTTTGTTGCTTGAGTTGGGTGTCTGATGTGAGAGAGGTGGTCTGCAATGACATGTTGCCTACCGCTTCTCTGTACAATTTCAAAGTCGAATTCTTGGAAGAGAAGCAACCATCTCCATACTCTTCCTGCAACTTGTGGCTTATTCAGCAAATATTTCAAAGCTTGATGATCCGTAATCACTGTGAATGTAGTGCCTAATAAATAGTGCCTGAATTTCTTGAGGGCAAATACAATAGCCAATGCTTCCCTTTCTATAGTGCTATAGTTCTTCTCAGCTTTTGAGAGGAGCCTACTCGCGTAATGAATGGGCTGATCTAATTTGTGTGCTTCGCTTGGTTGAGTCAGTATAGCTCCTACTGCATACAAGCTTGCGTCTACATCCTTAAGCAACATTTCCTTGGTGAATGCTGGATTATCATTGATGGTGATTTTCTCGGTCTTTTCCTGCGTCCATCCCACTAGAACTTCCATCACTGGGAAAATGCTTTCTACTAGTTCTTCTTCTGTTTGGCTCCCTTCAATCCCTTTCCCTCTTTCAACTCCTTTCAAGACTTTACCCCTTCGGGAATCTTTAGCTGGTTCTCCTAATACCACAGACTCCACCGTAGGTTCTTCTTCTTCTTTCTCCTTGATTGATATTGTGAAGCATGAAACATTATTAGTCTCCTCAATCCAATCCGTGATGTCGCCTAGATCTTCATTAGATAATTCTTCTCCTATATCAACTTCTTCCTTAATGTCAAGTGATTTTGTTTTCGTTGGCTCTGTGTGAGGTTTCCGGATACCCATTGGGCCGCCCAACCAATTGTAGGGGTAGCCCAAGATGGAGGATAAGCTTCCCATTCAGGTGCCCAATGTGGAGGCCCTTGAGCAGAGTATGGAGCCCAAGCCTCTGGAGTGACCCAGCTACTTGGATGCGGAGGTGCCAGCTTGGACTAGGAGGTGGAGTCGCCCAGCTGCTTGGAGGTGGAGGAGGCTCCCAATTGGGACTAGGATTGGGACTAGGAGGTGGAGTCGCCCTATCTTTGCCTCTGGGAGGTGAGTGCGCCCAACTTGAACTAGGAGGTGTAGACGCCCATGGAGGTGAAGGTGTCCCTTCTTGTACTGATATTTCCACATTTTCCAGAACCCATGGTGGAGGAGGTGTGGCCCAAATGCTTTCTCCTCCTTGTATACTCTGTTGTTCGTCTTCTCCATCGTTATCTTCCTTGCCTTCCTCTGTAGTTTGCTCTGGATGGAGAACAACTTGAGAAGTACCCAGGGCTTCATCCGTTCCTCCTTCCATATGAAGCTGTCTCATTACCTTGTCTCGTCCCGCCACCCATAAGGTGTCACTACCCCAGTCATGTACCGCTTTACTGTGGCATAGCCATGGCCTTCCTATCAAAAGAGGAAATCCTCCCTTCACCTTTGGGAGTGTTATTACCACAAAATCCAACACAAATTTTGCCTTATGGATGACGACTTCAACCTTTTCCACTACGCCTAGTGGGCTTACCTTGCTTTGGTCTGCCAATGATACTGTAAAATGAGTAGCCTTAGTTGGTTTCAAATTTAGCAATGTCATTGTGTACTCAGGTATCAGATTAATACCAGATCCCCCATCAACTATTACTCCTACCAAGGGAGTTCCCTTGATACTTACAGTTAATCTAGGGCTCTTGTAATCAATAAGAGGTGCCATCCTAGATGGTTTTGAGCTATAAGTTGAGGGTATAGGTATTTGTTGAGAAATTAAAGAAGTGAAGCCGTGCCCACCACTTAACATGGTGCCAAGGTCTAACCCATTTATGGAAGCCATTACTTCTCCTCTGAATCAAGGACTCATAGCTAACAAGTTATATAAAGATACCTGTTGGTAGGTGCTCTGCAAGACTTGAACTGCAATGAGAAAGCCTTCTTGATTGTTCCTTGAAGTAGCGCCATTTTGAAAGTGCCTTAGGTCCTCCTTAGATACTGCATAAGCTTTGTCAATAACTTGCTCAAGAGTATCTTCATTTCTTCCTACTCTTCCCAGTGAGATTTTCTCCTTGTCTTGGTTGTGTTTGGCTTCCTGAGAAGGTTCATGCTCCATGGTCTTTTTTCCCTTGTCCTTTGTTGAACAGGCTAGATTTGTTGCTTCCTTGGCAGCATCTTTCAAAGCTTCCTTCTTCTTTTGTGCCCTAGTCATTACTCCAGGAAGTTCCTCAAGCTAGACTACTCGGGCACTTGGAGAGTCTATATTGCCCTCATCATTAGTTACTGCGATCATATGTAGGGGGCAAGAGTTACCTGGTGTGCTTGTAGATGGCATTGACTTTGGGCAATCTTTCGTGTAATGATCCCGTGTTTCAGGACAGTATTTGCATGGTGGGGCATCCTCAGGAAGTGAACATTTACTTTGGAAGTGTCCATACTCCCCACATCTGTAACACATTATAGGTCTAGGTGGTCGGTTCTGGCGAGGCCTACCTTCTTGTCGTTGATATCCTTGATTGGTGTAAAACGTTGTTACAGAAGATGTTGTAGTGGATGGTAAGGGTGGTTGCCCTAACAAGGAGGACTCAGCCACCCCTACCCATTGAGTTGCTGGTGGTTGTCCTAAGATCATAGTCTGGTTCCCAAGACCCTTCAAAAAATAACAATCCTTGGCCTCATGGCCAGTCTTTCCACAAAACTGGCATGTTAGCCTCCTTGGACACTCTGGTGCCATGTGTCCTTGATTAGTACAGAGGGAACACCATAGTCTAGTTCTTACCTCCCTTAATGTTTTCAGTTCTTCAAGCTCTTGTCGTATCTGAGCGAGACCTTCCGAAGTACCCTTGTCCTCTTCTCGATTTCTTTGAAGCTTTAAGGTCTCTAGTTCCTTCCTCAAGGCTGTCACCATATCTTCATCTTGGGGGAAAGTCTTTCCTGGATGTGTTCCAAAATGAACCCGTGCAGCCTCAATCCTTGTGGAAGCTGCTTCAAATTCTCTTAAAGTGGCATCCGGTCTCAAAAGCTCTCTCAGCTTCTTCTGTGTGGATTTCGGCAAGGCTTTCTCCACCCACTTCTTAACAAGGAAATCCCCTGGTGGTTCCGGCAATCTTGCCACGAGTGACCTTGCCTGCGTCATAAGTTCTGAAAATGATTCTCCCATATGCAAAATTAGATTCTCAAGTTCATCTAACGTTCATTCTGTAGAGTTACCTAGCCGAAATGCGTCCGTGAATTCGGTCCTCAATGCTTCCCATGTTTGGAAATGGTTTTCCGCATACTGGCTGAACCATTTGTCGGCCAATCCTTCAAGGGTTGATGGAAAGAGATCAAGGAAGGCGTCCTGTCGTTGCTGTAAGCCCAGGCTCTTACAAATTGAAAGAAATCTCCGTACATGATCTTCAGGATCTTCATTAGCACCGCCATGAAATGAAGAAAATCTAATATTTATCCTTGACAAAAGAGCGAAAAGTTCCTCTGCCATAGCCTTATTAAGAAGAGTGTCTTGAGGTAAAGTCTTTTGAGTTTCAGCCTTGTCTTCTAACCCTTCTATTCTAGAAGCTAAGCTTGAGGCATATAGACTTCTTATGGGTGTTAGGTAAGGGTATGGCCTTCTTCTGTGGTAACTTTTGATTGGTGTCTTCTTAGGGCTTAGCTTCTTCTCTTTGCTAGCTCTGGTGTGGGTCATGGACCATCTTGGGAACTATTTCCAAGAGAGGAAATAATGAGAGAGTGATTAGATGGGGGGAGGTGGCTCACCCGGATGGAGGAAGTCGCCCCAATGAAGAGGTCGCCCAAGAAGAGGTTGCTCAAGTGGAGGAGGAGGATTCGCCCAAAAAGCCAAGAGAGGAGGAGGAGGAGGAGTTGCCCAAGACGTCAAGAGAGGAGGAGGAGGAGTCGCCCAAGAAGCCAAGAAGGAGGAGGAGGAGGCGCCCAAGAAGCCAAGAGAGGAGGGAAAGGAGGAGTCGCCCAAACAACCTAAAGAGGAGGAAGAGGAGGAGTCGTCACCCAAAAAGCCCAAGGAGGAGGAAGAGGAGTCGTCGTCGCCCAAACAACCAAAAGAGGAGGAAGAGGAGGAGTCGCCCAAGCTTCCCCTAAGGAGGAGAGGTGGCCCTGGGCACTCAAACTCTAAGCGATTTCTCAAGGAAAAGGAAATCTCCAGAAGCCCTTTCCCACCGGGCATGCCAAATTTTCACCTGTAGGTGGTGAAGTGAAGTGTATGGGTGCAAGGAATGCAAAATGCACTACTCTTGGAGCACATGTAAGCACATGGGCATATTAAGCACATTACCATAATAAACACTTATCACACATTACCATAATAGACACTTATCACCAAGCTTCAGTACCATCACTACAAATTACACTTAGGAGTACGAGTCACAGCAGCAAGCAGAATAGAGCACAAGACAACAACAACTAGAAAGCCAAATGTAACACAATCCGAATACAAGCCATTAGCTAATAATCATACCACCTTTCATTTAAACGCAAAACAATGGAACAACAGAATTCAACCTCCAAATATTCTCACATAAGTAGCATAAGCAAACAACATAGCAGGTCTCTACGAGCTCTAAGTCTGCTCTCACTCTCAGCTATAGTCTCCTGTAGTGTGCACTATATGCTATATGCTTCTCTCTTGAGATTTCCCCTTTTTATAGGAGAGAGGTGAGGAACCGGTCACAATAGGAGAGTCTGTTACACGGAAGTAATGGGAAGTTAATGCACTACGCAGTTTCATTTGTCAGCATGGCCGCCAGTACCAGACTTTGTCGTGTAATGATGAGTGACTGGGCCCCACTTGACCGCCTTGTCAGCTTGTCTGGCATGCCTTGGTCATGAGTCGCCCAACTCTACCATTTGGACGTCTTGGTGCCCAACTCCAGTTTTTGGACGTCTTGGCGCCCAACTCCAGATTTTGGACGTCTTGGCGCCCAACTCCAATTTTTGGACGTCTTGGCACCCAACTCCAGATTTTAGACGTTTTGGCGCCCAACTCCAGATTTTGGACGTCTTGGCGCCCAATTTGATATTTGGTCCCTTGGTGCCATCCTTTACTCTGTCCTTCAAAAATTTATTCTACACCAGTACACAAGTTATCTTTCAACTCTCAAGGGTATGAAGTTATTGACTATGATTTGAACTTCAAAGTTCACTGACTTCACATTCAATGTGTCATGATGAACATTTGATTGAATACAGTAGTCTCCTATTTCAAATCTAGAGCACGTTTAATGCTGGAAGATAACATCATTTTCAGCAATTGTGATAAATAATATTGATAATGATTGAATCACTAGCTACAGTTGAAAAAGAACACTTTATATCCTTCTTCTCATTATTAACAGACACAAACAATAACATCATAATGCTTCTCAAGGGCATAGCGATAAGACATTCTCTCTACAACTCATAAACAGTATCTCGTGCAATTATCGTCACAATCTTTGCAAGTATTTATCTGCAAACTGACTAAAATGGATCAATCCTTATCGCATATGGTTAGGTTTTCTTTGATAATCAACAACCATCACATAGAAAACAATCAGTTGAAATTCAGAACTCCTACTCTGAGATGAATTTTAGAAGAGAAAATTTGCTACGGGACACAGTATCAATCCACTTACACTGGAGTTGCTGTCTGTCCTTTGAAAGAAGGCTCAGCTTCAATGACCTTGCATGTGACACGGTTTGGAACTGATACTGCCAGAAGTTTCCCATCGGCTACTTGGCCAGTTAGTGCCATACCATCTGAGTACAGCCCATGAAGAAGTGAACAGAAAGCCTATTTAAATAATATAACCATAAAGATTTAAGAGTCATTTATTGATGCAAATGAAAATGCAAGCACTTTTCTTGGTCTTTACCTGTAAGATATGCTGCTCCATTGCCAAACATGTCTTTGGAAACTTCCACCTGCTCGAAAGTGTCTGATCTGTACAAATCATTTCAAACAAACCATACCAGAAACATCACAAATGTTTATTCAATGAAATCCAGAAACAAACCTGAAAGTTGTGCGACATTTTCAAGGACAGAAAAAAAATCTCCTCCACAATGAGTTGATGCTTCACTCTCACTTTTTTATGGATACTTCCATTCCTCTATAGTATCCCCGATATCACTGTCCTATAGGCATGTCATGGATTTAGCTTCTTGTTTTCCTCTTATTTGTTTATTAGACATTGTTTTTATGTATTATCCATATAACCTGCAACTACACTTTTAGAGATCTCACATTTGGCTTGACTGCACAAGTTTGTCCTTTTTTTCTTGTTTTCTGGATTTTCAATGTTCAGTGTCGTTTGCAAGGTTTGTGCTTATTTTTTTCAATATGGCAAATATGTTGGTTGTTTGGCTGAAATCCTGCAATCACATCTACTTAAAGACCACCTGAGTAGACACGTTTCAATCTTATTAATAGCAATAGTATGTGCATACATTGGATATTTTTTTTTCATAATGTTTGCACCTTTGCATATTTCAATGCAAATTTCCATTTCTAGGTTTAAACTTCATTGGTGGTCTCACCAAAGAAGTCATCTATATTGTGCACTGGGGCTGCATTCAGCTTGTGCTCCATGATTGCTCCTTAGTCCATCCGCATGGAATATCTGGAAATGGGAGGTCCTCCCTGGTATCTTTTGGTCCTCCATCCATAAAACTGCCCAATTTGGCCTCATTACACGGCTTTTCTTGACATAAGAGTGTAAGTGTGCTTTGCTTTTGGTGGTCCTCCCTCTGGTGGTGAGATGGTCGTCCTTGTGGTGGTTCTCCTCCTAATGGGCCTCCTTGTGGTGGTCCTCGTGGTGTCCCTTGTGGTGGGCCTTCTCGTGGTGGTCCTTGTGCAACAGAAAAGATTGGCCCTTGTGCAACAAGAAAGGTTGGCATAACTTGTGCAACTGGAAGTGTCTACAAGAAAAGAGATGACTAACCTACTTGCCTAGCATGAGGTGGTCCATCAGAAATTGGGCATCGGCCACTTGGGAGGAGTAGCCCAGTTTGGACACCTCGGAGAAGGAGCCCATCTTGGGCCGTTGAGTGCACTAACCCAAGTTTTGGACATCTTCATTTATTTCTCTTAAACCATCTAGTATGTTTTTCTCCTTATTTTACATTTGCAAGTTAAACCTTTTTACCAGAGTTAATGAAAGTTGGACACATCTCCTGAAGAATGACAAAATCACTCCCATGTGCAGAGGGTGGATAGGGGCCATCTTGGTCCATTTCTTCATCTATTTAACTAATTTCCACTTTGGAGCACTCCAGGCTTCCCATCATCCAATTGAAGAGATTATCTTCCTCAAGTGGTAAGGATGGCATTACCGTCCACGCACGTTAGCTTGGCTGGATGGGCTTTCCTCCTCTTGAGGCAGGAGCGAAGGTTTGATCCCCATCTACGGAAGGACACCTTGTGGGCTAAGGCCAGTGTAACAACGTCGTATCCGATTGAAATCAGTTGCCTTCGGGCAGTCATCTCTTGTGTCACCTTCAATCTAACCCCTTCTTTGTGGGATACGGGGGGTCCCATGGGTACTATGCCCGCTCACTTGTATAGTTGCAATTTCAAAGTTAAAGCTCGGGGGGGTAGGCTTCGGATGAACCTCCATTTGAAAAAAAAAAAAGAAGGGATGGCATTACCTCAGTATTCATGGTATATCCAATTACTTTTGCATTATCTCACGCTTCTTCCAAATGTATCTATAGTTGGTCATTGGTTTTGGTGGGGATCCACAACATATTTCTCCCCCAATCTTGCAATGTCCTCGTCTATCTCAGCCAAGGTCTACCATCTACCTATGAGCAAAGGAGAGGAGGTTTCCTGGGGTCGTGCAATGACAATGAAATCCAATACAAATTGGTAGTCTTGTAATAACATAAGTACCTTTTCAATCATGCCAAGAGATGCGACCCAATGCTGGTATGGTAATGTCACAGTGAATGGTGAGCCGTGACATTGCCTACTTAAAGCATGGGAGGGCCCACAACCAGTTCAGTATACAGGCAGGGCATCTCATATATGGGAGCATGACTCTACCACCACTCATTGCCCATCTTTTCAACCGTGCATTGGTTGAAGGGTTTCTAGACTCGTGGATCGAGCACACAATTGTGCCCATCCATAAGTTAGGTGATACTATGGATCAAGCCATCACGATTGGCCCAACACTAGCCAAGTTGTATGGGATAATGCTAGAGACAAGAGCACCTTCGGCCAAGGGATGGGTCTGAGGGCTTCAAGAAAGGCATGATTCTGACAAGAGTTCACCATAGACCACATTCTTCACTATGAGATGCCTGACGCATCAAGCACGAGTGAGGAAGAGGAGATTATACTCTTGTTTTGTGAACTTCTGCAAAGCCTTTGATATGTTTCTCACAGAGGGGCTTTTTACATGCGTACTCGATCTCACAGTTCCGAAGGAGATGGTTTGGGCAATCTATGCACTATGTGAGCGGGTATCTGGCAAAGTTTGTTGTCCACGCAAGCTCTCTGACTCTCTTGCTAGCACCATCGGGGTGAAGCAAGGCTTCCCTCTCTCACCCACACTATTTGGCCTATACATTGATGAGATAGTGGACTTCATATGAGAGCAAGGCAGCGACGGGTTCAAGGAACAAGGGACTACTCTCCATATTCTTTTATATGTCGATGATATGTCCTTCTTTCAGAGTCTGCATATGGCCTACAACGTTAGCTACATGGCCTAGACGGTTTTTGCACTCTTAGAGCTTTATCTGTGAACCTTGGCAAAACCAAGGTTCTGATCTTCCATACATGAGTGCACGTGAGGAGATAGAGGTCCTTGAGTGTGGCGGGTGGGCCCATAAAGGTGGTTGGGTCATATGTATATCTGGGGATGACTTATACAACACCCTCTTGTGTGTTCTCCATGTCTCAAGCATCCCACGACCACTCCACTCGTCGGTAAGTGGCACTAGCTTTGATAGAGAGACACTGTCACCAAGCATACTTTCAAGAGCCTCGCACCAAAGGGAGGCTATTCGACACTTTGGTTACCCAGCCCTCATGTATAGAGCAGCCATTTGGGGTTCGGGCCTCACCACCTCAACATGGACAGCCGTGGAACGACCACAGATTCTTATGATTGGAAGACTCATTCGTAGTAAGTCCTCAATACCCCATGACATCATCAGCGTAGAGCTTGCTACACCACCAATGCTTATCGAGGCACTCTTCCAAACAATATGCCTATTACACAAGGTCCGGAGCATGGACAGAGAGTGCATCGCTCATAGGGCCTTCCAGCCATCGAGACATGGCTCTAGAAGGGGACACATCCTCATGGTATACAAAGACACAAGACTGGCTGGCCCACCACAGATTTGATATAGACTAGCTATCACCAGTACCGTATGATACCCAAGCCCCCACCTACTCTCTCTCCCACCAAGAGAGGAATAGGATCATCTACCAAGAGATTTGGCGCGCACACACATAGAGGGGACATGGGTCAGACTTAGAGATACATTGCCACCGAAAATGCCCCATTATCATGAGCATTTTCTACAACTCTCGAGCCAAGGTTTTATTAAGACTCCACATCAGAGAGATGCCGAGCCAAAGGAGTCCCACGTGAGGAGCGGTGGTGCCCAATATGCCACAAAGAGATAAAGTGTGAGGAGCACCTAGTTACCAACTTACCATATGTCTAGCATATTCAGATCTACGAGGAGAGTTTCAATAGCGGGATCACTCCTTCACTGCATGACTACAGGGGACCAACGGAGGTTAGAGCGTTTCCTCACAACGGCATATGAGAGAAGGGGACTACGAAGGCATATGAGAGAGAAGGGAATTGATACTACGGCCAATATACCAAGCACAGGTGAGTACCGAGCATACTGTTACCAAGTTCTTCCAACGTGGTAGACCACATCCGACTGACCCCTTCCCCTAGAGGCATAGGGCTTACACTTGAGAAGGAAGAGGCACAAAGAGGATACCGTCGACCACGTGGAGCTCAATATCGACGGCCATCACTTCATGAGGAGCATATCTTACACATTAGGATAGCCCACCATCACATGATGGAGCACAGGAATACCACCACCCAATGGACAGCCACTTTACAATCGGCACTCCAACCATCACTAATGTACCACAAACTCCACCCCACCCCCCCTCCCCCAATCATTAGGAGCTAGGGTATGCACATTCACTCACCCCCTTTGTATTTAGTGGCCATTATCTTCAGAGCCAGAGCCACACCCCTATGCATCCCACACTACACTATTCCTACTTTCTCCCCTACTTACCACGCACCCCCCTCATCCCACCTTTTTTATGTATTTCCATAGTCGATTGTAGCGGTCGCTTTTCTTTTCATTTTTGCATAGAGATGACCACAATTGTACATGGTTTTGTCTCATAGGCCAAATTTGGCTTCGGGGACTTGAATGGCCACACCCAATCACGTCAGTGTGAGGCATATGACATGGGCCATCTACATCTCATGAGGGGCAGAGATCCGGATGAGACGAGCACCAATAGAGTTTCAGCAAATAGGGGTAAGGACACCACCAGGTATGGAAGACATCTACTTGAGCTAGGCAGCCGACACCATCTCGTTATATATAACAGGATGCACTGTTGGCCAGGCTCAGGTGGACTTACTTGCTCCCACTCACGGAGGGGGTGACAACACGGTCGACTACATTTTGGGTACCATCTCTGGAGCTTCACTTATCCCCTCACTTAGTATTGGATGACGCCCACTTAGTGCTAACCATACGTTTATCACATTCACACTTTCATCTCCTATCCCCTTAGACCCTCCCTCACTCATTGAGCCACACACCACATACACTTCACACATGAGCTCTCACACGTTTACGCACACCACTTACACACCGGGCTACTCTCCCTCAATCCATTCTCACCTTTGGACACACTTACATCAGAGATCACCACCATCCTTCATGACTCAGCTATCCACATCGCACACATACACATCCTCCACGCACAGGATCCATGCCCCAAAACCGTTATCCATGCCCCAAAACCGTTAGTATCATGCAGAGTGTCCGAAACTAAATAAGCACCTACGGATTTTAGAGCTTAGAGGGGATATTACACAGAGACAGGCACACCGTTGCATGCAGAGCCTTACTTGCCGCAAGCAGCACAAATGGGAGGAGAGACAGTACTGAGATATCTATCATTTGCTCATGAGTCTGGATAGTGCAGTGGCATGACGACATCTGAGGGAGAGGAGACAGCAGACACCCATTCGAGACGCGAGCCTTTGGCATAGCTATGCAGAGAGCCCATTCCAGATCCCAGAGCAACCCCCCATTCCCAGGCCGCAAAGCTCATGCCCCACTACCTCTTACTTCTTCACACCCACTCTGGTGAGCCACGCTATTTCCCATTTATAGCATTGCAGAGCCCATGACTAGTTCAGTTTGCAGGCAGAGCCCATGACCGGTTCAGTTTACAAGCATAGCACCTCATCTATGGATGCACGACTCTGGCACCTCTCATTGCCCATCCCTTCAACCGTGCACTCGTTGAAGGGTTCCCTGAATCATGGACTCAGCACACCTCAGCTAGGTTGCACTCATCCGACGTACGAGTCCATGCGTACGACATGTCCAGTCAAGTCCCATCCAGTACGATCCCGTACGATACATACGGTGAGTTTTCTGGGAAAAGTACACTTCCATTATGATTTTAGGGGAAGTTCCAATTTTTCTTCTGTTTTAATGTTGGACACTTCTGTTTTAGTGTTTTAGTACTGTACACTTAAAAACCATGTTCATGTCCCATTATCCTTCTCTTAACCTACAACTACATGGAACCATAAAGATATAAAGCAAGCTTTTGCTCTTTTTTAGCCCCTCTTGTTATTCATATAGCCATTTGCCGAAACCAATTCAATTGCAGCCTCTAACAACACCCCTTTCAAGTTTGTTGACGTCATGGCTCCTATTCATGAAGCTTTTAGAAGATACATACATGTGTGAGTTTGTATCTCTCTCTCTCTCTCTCTCTCTCTCTCTCTCTCTCTCTCTCTCTCTCTCTCTCTCTCTCTCTCTCTCTCTCTCTCTCTCTCTCTCTCTCTCTCTCTCTCTCTCTCTCTCTCTCTCTCTCTCTCTCTCTCTCTCTCTCTCTCTCTCTCTCTCTCTCTCACACTGAGTTCTTTATTCCACGACGTGCTGCAGCCCTCCCCCCTCAGCCCACACCGAGAGGGGTGACTCTTCAGCAGGCACAAACTGCTCGAGCTAGGAGACGACCCCGTGCTAGAGGATATCGGGCCCCGAGACATCACCGACATCAGATTGCAGAGATCCAGGCTCGTCACCATCGCGCCATGGAGGAGAGACGATTCCCGATGATGGCTGATCCTGCTGTAGCTATCACGATGGCCCTGACTCCACCTCCACCTATGTATCACATCTTACACCCGCCCACTAGCACAGGATGGAGCTAGTTAGTCATTTCAGATGCATTCCCAGTTGTTGTACTACCCCTTTGCATATAGACTGTCATAGATATCGCACTCCATACACCCACCCACTTTCATGGGTATCTCCACATGCATTTCACAGAGATATGTATCAGCTTTACCAGTTTCTTTTTCAGCACTTTTATCTTCTCTGATAGACGGAAGATACACCCATGTACATCGATTTGTCTCATAGGCCGAGTTCGGCCTCCTAATAGACATAAAAACACTTTCTTTCTTTCTTTATTTCTCCTCTCTCTCTCTCTCTCTCTCTCTCTCTCTCTCTCTCTCTCTCTCTCTCTCTCTATGTATGTATGTATGTATGTATTTATCTATCTATATATGAGTGTGTGTGTGCGGGTGTGTGTGCACGCATGTACGTATGTATGCATGCATGCACTCACACACACACACACACACACACATATATGTATATATATATATATATATATATATATATATATATATATATATATATATATATATATATATATATATATATATATATATATATATATATATATATACATACATACATATATATCATGATTCATGTGATATGTATCGTACGTATCGTACGCATCATATGCAGAAACCTTAGTACGATCCCGTAGCGTACGTGAATCGTATTGGACACATCGTACTGGACAGGACGTGACTACTATGCACCACAGTGCCCATTCATAAGTCAAGCGACGCTATGGATCCAACTACATTTCGGATGATTATGATTGGCCTCATATCCGCCAAATTATATGGGGTAGTGCTAGACACAGAGTTGAGCACTCTCGCCGAGAGGATGGGTATCAAGGCTCCAAGAGAAGCAGGTGCAGACGAGATTACTCTACCATTGACCAAATCTTCACTCGGAGATGCCTGATCGACCAAACAAGAGTGAGGAAGAGGAGATTATACTGCTGCTTTGTGAAATTCCGAAGAGCCTTCGACACAGTTCCCAGGGAGCGACTCTTCAGACGCCTACTCGATATCGGAGCTCCATATGAGATGATATGGGGGATCTATGCCTTAAATGAGAGAGTATCGGGTAGAATCAGATGTCCAGGTGGCTTATCCCACTCACTTGCTAGCACCATCGAGGTGAAGTAAGGGTGCCCTCTTTCACCCACCCTCTTTGGTCTATACATTGATGAGATAGTGGACTTCATACGAGAGCAGGGAGGGGAGGCCGTTGAGGTATGAGGGACCACGGTTCATATTCTTTTATATGCTGATGATATTGTGCTGGTTTCAGAGTCCACAGAAAGTCTATTGCACCACCTACGTGGCCTAGATGACTTCTGCATACATAGAGGGCTATCTGTGAACCTTAGTAAAACCAAGCTTAGGATTTTTCATACATCAGCAGAGCTGAGGAGACATAGTTCTTTCACTGCAGCAGGAAGACCGATTGAGGTAGTCGGATCATATGTCTACCTCGGAGTGCAATTCACAGCAGCCTATGGGGTTTTCTCTCTCTCTCAGGCAGCCCAGGATCATCACACGTGGATACGTAGCACTAGCCTTGATGGAGAGACACTGCCACCGGGCACACTTTTAGGAGCCCCGCACAAAGGGGTGGCTCTTCGACACTTTGGTTACACCAGCGCTCATGTATGGAGCAGCCATATGGGGGCCGGGATTAGCTACATCAGCATGGACAGCATTGAAGAGGCCACGAATTCTCATGATTGCCAGACTCATCCACAGGAAGCCTTCAGTACCACATGATATCATCGGAGCAGAGCTCGCTGCACCACTGATGCTAGTAGAAGTATTGTTCCCAACGGTATGCCTATTACATAGGATGCAAAACATGGACGAAGAGCGCATCACTTATCGAGCTTTCCAGGCGTCACACGACATGGCGTAAGGAGGAGCCACCTCCTTATGGTACGCATAAACACGAGACTGGCTGGCCCATCATAGGTTTGACATAGACAAACTACCACCACTATAGTACGACTTAGAAACCCCCACATATTCGCTCTCCCACCGTGAGAGGAATAGGGTCATTCGACAGGAGATATGGAATACATACATACAAGGGACATGGATTAGCCCCAGGGATACATTGCCACCAAAAATGCTCCACTATCGCAAGCATTTTCTACAGATCTCAAACCAGGGCTTCATTGAGACTCTGCGATATGTGGAGACATACCTACCACACCACCTCTGAGACGTCATTGGGAAGCTTCGAGTTTCATCAAATCAGCTCGAGATCGAGAGTGATCAGACCAGAGGAGTCCCTAGAGAGGAGAGGTGGTGCCCAGTATGCCATACAGAGATAGAGAGTGAGGAGCACTTTGTTGCCAAATGCAGAGCATACTCAGACCTACGAGCACAGTTCCACATAAAGGGGTCACTACAGTTGTGCATGACCACTGGAGACCAGCGAAGGTTGGGACGTTTCCTCACGACAGCATATGAGAGATGAGAGCAGTCGTTACAGCCCACACATCAGACACTATTGAGTACCCAACAGACCATTACTCGGTTCTTTCAACGAGATGGGCTACATCAGATGGGCCCACCTTCCAGAGGCATAGGGCTCACGCTCCCACAGGCAACGGCACAGAGAGTGGGACGTGGACCACGTAGGGCTAGATATGGACGACCACGACTATACCAGGAGGATATCTCATGCATCATGATAGCCCATGACCACATGATGGAGCACAAGCGCACCACCACCACTTGGGTAGCCTTCCTTCAGTAGGCACTCAGACTGCCGCCGATGTACCACATACTCCACCCACCTCCAGCCATTATTTGTAGTTAGGCTATACATATTCACTCCCCCCCCCCATGTATTAGGTGGCCATTATATGTGGAGTCACAGCCACATCTCCCCATGCACCACTACATTATCCCCACTACCTCTCCATCACTCGGTACAGTAGCCTCTAGTTGTTTCCAACCTTTTTCAGCCTACACAGTTTTGTGTAACGAGTACTATTCCGTTCTATTTCTACACAGGGGTTACTACAGTTGTATATGGTTTTGTCTGATACACCAAGTTTGGCCTTCGAAGGACGTTAATATCACTTTCTTTCTTTCTTCTTTCTCCCCCCCGACCAGTGGACAGAGCTTAAGAGACTGCAAGTATGTATGATCTCATGCTTGTTCTGTAGCAAGCCTCCCTCCCCCCTCCCTCCCCTCCCTCCCTCCTCTCCCTCCCCCCCTCCCCCCCTCCCTCCCCTCTCCCCTCCTCTCTCTCTCTCTCTCTCTCTCTCTCTCTCTCTCTCTCTCTCTCTCTCTCTCTCTCTCTCTCTCTCTCTCTCTCTCTCTCTCTCTCTCTCTCTCTCTCTCTCTCTCTCTCTCTCTCTCTCTCTCTCTCTCTCTCTCTCTCTCTCTCAGCCACGGGTGAGTACCCAGCAGACCATTACGCAGTTATTTCAGCGAGTTGAGCTACATCAGAGAGGTCCATCTATAGGGCTCACGCTACACCAAGCAGCAGCACAGAGAGCACGGCGCCGACCACACATGGGCAGATATCGTCGACCACGACTATATCAAGAGGATATCTCACGCATCAGGATTGCCTACGACCACATGATGGAGCATAGGCGTACCACCACCCCCTGGGTTGTCTTCCTTCAAGAGGCACTCAGACCACCACCGATGTACCACATACTACACCCACCTCCACCCATCACCAGTAGCTAGGGCGTTTTACTCACATTTTGGATCCCCCCATGTATTAGGTGGCCACTATCTGCAGAGTCAGAGCCACGTCTCCCCAAGCCTTTTCCTTCCCTATATAGCTTTGTGTAGCGATATACTTTTTGTTTCATTAAATCTTCTACACAGGGTTACTACACTTGTACATGGTTTTTGTCTCATAGGCCAAGTTTGGCCTCCAGAAGACGTTAATATGACTTTCTTTCTTTCTTTCCTCTCTCTCTCTCTCTCTCTCTCTCTCTCTCTCTCTCTCTCTCTCTCTCTCTCTCTCTCTCTCTCTCTCTCTCTCTCTCTCTCTCTCTCTCTCTCTCTCTCTCTCTCTCTCTCTCTCTCTCTCTCTCTCTCTCTAACATGAAGCTCTGTCCTCTGTCCTCTGCGTCGAAAACCCTAACATGCCCAACCCCGCCCTCTTTACCTGTTCGGAAACCCTAACGCCTCTGCCCGCTGCCACGTTTTCCCTGCCCGCTGCCCCGACAGGCCCACCTACCCCGCCCAGCTGCCCCCAACCCCAGCCTGCTCTACCCACTGCCGCCTGCTCTACCCACTGCAGCAGAAGCCTGTCGGGCCCCCGAGCTTCTCCCCGCTGCCATTGCACCCCTCCCAAGCCTCTCTCTCATCTGCCCGACCACTCCATGCCTAACCCTAACCCTAGCCCAAAACTAACCCGAACCCGACCACCCCATGCCTAACCCTAACCCTAGCCCGAAACTAGCCCAAACCCTAAGCCCGAAACTAGCCCAAACCTTAAGCCTAACCTAAACCGAAACCCTAACCCTAGCCCATTGAAACCCTAACCCGACCTTACCAAAAAAAAAACCTAAAACTAAACCTAAACCTTACCCGAAGCCAATCCTTGCCAACCTTCTTGAACCTCCTCTTTAGGATCTCTCTCTCTCTCTCTCTCTCTCTCTCTCTCTCTCTCTCTCTCTCTCTCTCTCTCTCTCTCTCTCTCTCTCTCTCTCTCTCTCTCTCTCTCTCTCTCTCTCTCTCTCTCTCTCTCTCTCTCTCTCTCTCTCTCTCTCTCTCTCTCTCTCTCTCTCTCATGGCTCCCAAGCTGGACGAACAGTTGGCCACCTTAGAGCATGCCCTCCGAGAGTTGATAGGAAAACACAAGAAAGAAGGAGATTCTGCACTGAACGGGGTTACCCGTAGAGTTGTCGCCCTCGAAGCCAAGGTGGCAACCTTGGAGAAGGAAAACGAATCCCTTCGGGAAGAGCTTCTCGCTACCCGCAAGCAGCACTCACGGGACCTGGAGGAGTTGCACACTGCGCTTACTGATATGAAAACGAAAGTGGACAGCATGCACGAGGAGGGGGAGATCGCTCCACATCTAGAGGACATTCGGGTGACTATCAAGAAGGAGTGTATGGAGGTGGTGCAGAACGAGCTTGAGACTAAGAAAGATGGATGGGTCGAGGTTGTCAAAAAGAACCTTCGACAGGAGGCAAAGAAGAACAACCACCATGAGGAGATCCACATAGTGCATACCACCATTGAGGAGGAGCGGATGCGACAGGCCCGCAGGCTCAATGTTCGCGTCTCCGGCCTCACAGAGACAGACGGATCACCTGAGCAGGACGGGCGTCGCTTGTGCACATTACTTGGATACCGCGCGGATGAGCCTCTCCCTTTCACCAGAGTATGGAGAGCAGGACGGGACACCACACGGAGCAGAGCACTTATCCTTCAGTTCTCAGATGAGGCGAGGAGGAGACTTTCTCAGACGACGGGAAGACGACGGGAAGACGACGGGCAGTACTACGCACTACACCGGGCACCCCCATCTATTTGGATGACGACCTCACACGGATGCAGGTAGAGCACAGACGGGCATGCATGCCACGTGTCCTCCAGGCCAGACGAGAGGGACATCGTGCCCTCTACAGAGACGGTCGGATCATCATTGATGGACGGCCCATTGACTAGGGATTCGCGGCCTATGAGACAGCACAGCAGGAGGTGCACATTGCAGTCTGGAACTACAATGGATCTTTATGGACACATCCAGGACGCCTCGAGGAGGTGATGGAGGGCAGAGACATTATCTTCTTGACAGAGACACACGAGAGCCCGGGGAGGAGCCTACCGAGGATTGAGGGCTATATGTGGGAGTCAGCTCACCGCCGTCAGATGAGACAGC